>JBAMJV010001535.1:0-27412 GCA_037951105.1 Echinarachnius parma | reverse complement strand
GACAATTTGTGGTGCAACAGGGGGGTTCAAAATAGCAACAACAAAAATTGCCGCTGGACGATGCATCGTCATTGGGTCAACCCCCTCCCCCCCTTAGCAAAAAGCTAGATCCGCCCCTGCCCCCACCCCCCCCCCCCCCCCGTCGCTACGCCACTGCCTGTGAGTGCGGTTGGGCATGAGCCCCTAAATACATAAATCGTGAGCGCCCTTAGGGTTTTGCCCCCCCAATCCAAAACTGCTTCCGGCGCGCCTGTGGTAGACTATAATCTCTAAACGCTTTGCAATAGCATTACCCTGGTCATAGGATACACTGCAAACCAGCCAACTTTGTGTGCATCATCTCCACTCCAGAGGAGCATTCCTTCCTCATGGGCATTGAGAAGATCCTACAAATTCAGGCATGTATTATTCATCTGCATTTAATAAGCATCGTCATTAAATACACACTAACACAATTCCATTAATTCATTTGCATGACGGTGGTTAGTATAGTTATTCACAAATCACGAGATGTTCAAAGTTCACCCGTCCAGTACTCTTCTTTTTTTAATTTGATGCCCATAATCAGCGGCAGTATGGAAATTACATAATCTATATCAATACATTGTCGGTGGTGTCACTTCATTTGTTTAAATGCGTTACACATTATCGTTCAATAGGTTCAAAATGAAGAATATTTGCAAGAACTTGCAAGAATTTGCGGCATCGCGGAGTGCTGCGTTCTTGCCGTATTTTGACGCCCTTATTCTAGTTCGTGATTGGCTGGTCACTAAGGTGTGGTCTTGTTGAATAGAAGGACATGTTTGCGTGTCAATAGGTTGGAGTCGTACATAATAAATGTAAAGGGAAAGTAGAGTTCTTGTCAAATTCAATGTTAGTAAATACAACATAAAAGTGGACATGTGTAGCAGGATGTTTTTGTAAAACAGTGACCCGTTTACACACAGAACGTGGCGCCCTCTGGACCCTTGACAATTCCCCCCCCCCCCCCAAATGGGAATCCTATGTTTCGTTAAATGTGTATAACAATATAAATTTCATCACAAATCATGTAAAAGCCGCTTGGGACTTTTTGCTTACATGTGAAGGCACATGTGAAGGCATTATAAATAATAACTTACATTTGTTGGGGCCCATAGTTATGTGGTATATTTATGGATATTTCAAATGTTTCTGAACCCCTTTTGATAAAACAAAGTTTGGTTTCTCTTTAAAATAGCACGCTTTATTAAATATCACACTAGCATTGTAATTACCTCACCATTTAATTATTTCTTGAGACCTAGACTATTTTGATCAATACAATTTACCCTGTGACAATTCTGTTTACAATTGTCTTTCAAATTTGACACTCAGTTTTTCATTACAAAATTGAAAACAAAAATGTTCAGCGGCCTCTATACCAAAACTCAACTACGGGGTGTATTATTAACTGACTCATCTTGTCCAGATAACTCCGACCTTCTTATCAGAAACAAGGAGGGGCGTGTTCTCTACGCTCCAGCTATTCCAAGGGCATGAAGCCCGTGTTACCTTGTATGTTATTTCTTAGTTTGGTAGCGCTCACTCGTGGTTGCTTCTTAAAGTGCAGTTGTTTTAATTTGAACCAAGCGGAAGCGTATTGTATCCAACAAGTATCAACATTGCAGAAGGCACGCGCCATCATAAGTATTAATTCAGGAATTTTATTTGATGCACATAATACTATAATCTGTGACAAAGACAATGTTGAATAACAACGTTTTCACGGATCCGAGTTGGCTGTCCGAGACCTAGTGCCTCTATCATTCGTCATTCCTTATAAGAAAAGCTATTTCATAATCTAACTTAGGAGCAACGCGACACTTCATATCCGGAAAGCGGATTCGCACTAATATCATCACGACATGACCATGACAACTTGACATCTGAAATCATACTTGGTGAGTTTTGTTGTTACAAATGTAACAAATTTGGCCATCATGCAAACCAACTACGTCACACAACTGCCTTCTAATTTGGGTGTGTCGATATAAAATGTTACCAGCAAATCCCTGCACATCGTCACTTAACATGCTTAAAGCATTTAAAATTCACATAATGTGTGTAAAAGACTTTCATTTGATTGTATGCGAGAACGGATCATATCTTCACCATTATATGACCAAATCATTATATGAAGCTTGTGATGAGGGCTTGTTTAATGGTGTGAAAATCGACATTTGGATTTTTACCTATAAGTGCAACATTTTAAATCGGCTTACATTGACAAATAACGTTAAAACCATCATAAGATAATAAACAGGACACAGCGCATACTATATTAACCTGCAAGTACTTGCGGCAAAATGTGCTTGTTAGAAATGTACTATTGAGTAAAATTATTGCAAATAAACTTCATATAATTATGCTTGTTTAAATTTACTACAGACGTGACGTCACTCGTCCATCATCACACGATGGCTACACATAATGAACAACGTGACGAGAGCGGCACTGGGCCGAGGTGCCAAGATAGGCGCACTATACGACATCAGGACAGAGAGCTTCCAGGTAAGACACATTAAAGTCAAAACGGTTTTTTAAAATGCATTGTATCAACCCAAAACAGTCATATTTCGATACTCTGAACAAATTAAAAGATTCAGTCAACAAGTAAAATGCTCCGTTTGTCCGAGCGTTCATTCTGGTAATTAAGCGGAAGACGCGAAGGAAGTCCCTCGTCAGGTATGTTTTCATTTCAAACTGTCTTTTTATGATATTTCTCCTGGCAATTCTAAACATGTTCGGCAAATTAAACCAACGGAACAAGCCTCCAGCTGGCAATTACTATGCCACAGTTCTGGCCCGCGAAGGGGCTTGATGTCGTGTGCATTTATAGCTGCACTGCATGCATGATTTATGCGATTGATGTAGCGTCTATTGAGTTGGACTTGAAATCTGGTAACATACAAACACACGGGTCCGCAAACAAAACCGCATTAGTAGAGGTAAAGAATGGTTCAGAAACGGCTGAAATATCCATAAACATGACCATATTTTGTAGTAATCGTCGTGCCCAACAATTATTCACTAATTTTTAACCAGCTGTAAACAAAATTTGAAAGATGCTTACTTTCTTCATATCTAACAAAAGAGGTTTTTGAATAGTTATTGATCATCTTTCTATCTAATAATTATTTCAACGAAACATCAAATAAACATTATCTTTTTAATATGTTGAAACCAATGACTTTTCAAAGAGCGGCCTTTTAAGTCCGAATGGCTCTCTTTGAATGATTATAGGGTTTGTGTAATAGTCGTTTGTATTATTTTGTATTCCTTTTGAGAATGATGGCGTTAAAACTATTAGATGGTAATGTAATAGTAGAGGTTTGGGTTACTAAAATCCAGTTTGACAAAAACGGTACCCTTTTACAGAAACTTAATTATCCCTTTAAACAGAATAGAAAAACAGAATGGCACAATTAAAACCACTTGTCCCTTGTCCACTCACCTATTAGTGGGTCCGCGCATGACCATTTCTTATTAAATTATTGTGGTAGTTAAAGTAGTAGTAGACTAGCAGTAAAGGTATTAGAAGTAGCATTAGTGGTCCCCGAAAGACGTCTACGTAGTTGTAATATATAGTCATACGGTCTATATCGTATTCGTATATCAAAATCATTACATTCAGTATAAGTATTTTAGTATTATTAGAATATTATGGTCGGTATTATGATCTCGATTATCATTATTGTTATAGTTATTATACATGATGTTACTAATAATTATCAGGTGTTGTAGTATTATCAGGGAAGAGGAACTCAGTGGTAGTATGGTAGTATTAGTATAAGTTCAAACTTGTCACCCAGACCCTTCTATTGACCTAAAAAAACATGGGATATAGGTTGCGGGTATCGAATTTGTATTTCTTTCAAACGATATTTACTATTGAAGGGCAAGGATGTTAAATTACCTACGGGGCAGTTTAATCCGTGCACAAAGTAAATGCCGTTAGTTGGTACGGGATATAATTTTTAATTTCCGCCCACTTCACGGACAAAAAAACATCAAAATAATTAACATAAAATGTGACGCATTTGACAGATTACAACAATATACATTTTATCAAGCACTCATCACTTGCCAGGACAGTTACTGGATGTCTTTACAGGGAATAAACACTCTTCAAATATGAAACTACGCGTGGGCACATTTGCAAAATGTGCTTATTTGTTTTGAAGTTATACTCATAGGTGCTATTTGTTTGTATGTGTCTCTTTATTTTAGAAGGATACCCTCTTCTCATCTGGACTGGAAGACGGCTCAATATTTCTAACAGACGTTGATGAGAGAGCGATAGAATTTGTCATGTCGGACAGCATACGAGAGAAGTACAAGACGTTCGACGTAGAAGATCAACTTCAGGTGAGTTTACTTGCGGGGATGGTCAAATTGAGCGGGTCGGGAGCTTGTCTTACAGAAGAGAGTCAGGGGGCTAGATCCCAAAGTGTGAGTTTACTGTACAAACTACAAACCGTAAATTATAGTCTCATGGTTGAGTCAAACAGAGATAAGATTGACAAGCACATCCTCACAGAGAGAGCCTCTGAAGCAACGCACGTCGTTGTCGGCATTGATTGGGGAGCAGTGTGTGTCATCACATGCGAGTACAACAACGTCGAGAATGAAGATCCTTCAGAAGTGAAACGAGCATTGGGTAAAATACTAACAAACCTACGAAATAGCATTGAAGTGATTGATAGGCATTCGTTGGAAAATAACGATAACGATCTTGCAAAAAATTCAATTTCCGGTGCAAAGTCGATGGTTCATCTCCTAGCAAAGACCTTCCAGATACATATGAAGGCGTCGTAGACCTGGCTCGAAATCTGCCGGAACTCGTTAACATAATAAATGATGGTAAAGGGGTTCCTCTTACCTACCATCTGATGCCACTATGCAAAGTGTGGAAACTATGTAAGCCTAAACTATCGATTGAGATTCAATACAGAGAGATATACGAAGACATAATTAAACAATGCGCAGAAGTGTTGAAAAGGGTCACACTAAAACGTCAAGAACTCTATGATCTGTTTCATGATATGCATGTCAATGCTGCCTTTATCCCAGACCATTTCATCAAGAATATTGATGATGTTTGGCGGGAGATTAATGTCCAAGAAGCTGGTATGAGAGGTGACTTTCTAACTCATGTTAAGAATGTAAGGTCAGGGACTGATTGAGGATGTATCAGTTCTTGAAGGATTCCTTAGTCAACAGAAACATGAGTTGATTTCACTCTCGACATGCTGCGGTACGATCACAAAATGCCAGAGCGCTTTAAGCAACGTGCTTAAGATCAAATCCTTGAGAAAAAAGGGAATCGTATACACTGGGAAAAACGAACGGTTCGTGACAGAAAAAAAGCCCTATGTATTTGTACTTTACAAGCCAATCTGTGCAAATTACGACGATAGTGACAAAACCCAAACATTGTTGATGCGATTGCATGCAACACATTGTAAAGATGAAAAGTATGCTTTCATTGTGGTAGACCAGGGCTTATCAAACCTGCAATGGCCAGCCGAACTACAAAAGGTAGAAAAGGCAGTCATTTATGAATATGTCAATGGCGTTCCTACGTGCAAGGACGTGTACAAGAAAGAAGGCATATCTACGGATATTTGCCTCACTCAAATCGGAAAAAACTGAATACTACCAAACGATCCCAAGTAATAGAACACATGTCGACCTGCGTTGCCCGAATGCAGTATCGGGCAGGGGCCAATGCAGAGGTTTCTATGATAAATGGGCATGTTCAGTGTGTAAAGAGATACTTGAATACGGCATTGCTACTAAATTGTTCTACTGCAAATGTGGACAATCAAAACCAGCAGATGCAATGTTCCGTTGCAATGACATGAATCATGGTATGAGTTTCATCCCGTATCCAGAATATGTCCTAATTGCAGAGTTATCAAAACATCGTGCAATGAAGGAACTTAACATCCTGATCATGGGTGAAACCGGGGTTGGTAAATCCACATGGATCAATGGTTTCCAGCAGTACTTGTACTATGACAATGCAGAGGTTTCTATGATAAATGGGCATGTTCAGTGTGTAAAGAGATACTTGAATACGGCATTGCTACTAAATTGTTCTACTGCAAATGTGGACAATCAAAACCAGCAGATGCAATGTTCCGTTGCAATGACATGAATCATGGTATGAGTTTCATCCCGTATCCAGAATATGTCCTAATTGCAGAGTTATCAAAACATCGTGCAATGAAGGAACTTAACATCCTGATCATGGGTGAAACCGAGGTTGGTAAATCCACATGGATCAATGGTTTCCAGCAGTACTTGTACTATGACAATGCAGAGGTTTCTATGATAAATGGGCATGTTCAGTGTGTAAAGAGATACTTGAATACGGCATTGCTACTAAATTGTTCTACTGCAAATGTGGACAATCAAAACCAGCAGATGCAATGTTCCGTTGCAATGACATGAATCATGGTATGAGTTTCATCCCGTATCCAGAATATGTCCTAATTGCAGAGTTATCAAAACATCGTGCAATGAAGGAACTTAACATCCTGATCATGGGTGAAACCGGGGTTGGTAAATCCACATGGATCAATGGTTTCCAGCAGTACTTGTACTATGACAATTTAAAAGAAGTCATGTCTTCTCACGAATGCCCTGTTTTGATCCCATCCACCTTCAAAGTCTAACACAAAGGAAACGAGAAGGTGGTAAAGATCGGTAATCCCGACCCAAATGAAGTACAGGAAACTGGAAAGTCCGCAACCAAAGAACCAAAAACGTATGTTTTCTTTGTAGGTGACACACGGGTTAGTTTGATTGACACACCCGGTATAGGAACTACTGAGGGTATAGTGGAAGACAAGAAAAACGTTGACAATATACTGACATACATCAGCAATTATGATGAAATACATGCCGTTTGCGTACTCCTCAAGCCAACTAACTCCCGAATTACAGCAGTGTTCCGCTTTTGCATCCAAGAGTTGTTGAGTCAGTTGCATTCCACGGCCAAGGAGAACATTGTGTTCTGCTTTACCCATACTCGAGGAACATTCTACCAGCCCGGAGACACCTTGCCTAAAGAGCTGCGTAAGAGAAATGTGGGTATCCAAGCAACACCAACAAACTGCTTTTGCTTTGATAGCGATTCTTTTCGTTTCTTGGCATGCGTACAAAACAACATATTTGACGAAGTTAGTGTTGATGATTATGTTAGCAGTTGGAAACACTCTGATGAGGAAACAAAGCGTCTCTTTCAGCACATCAAGGCCGATTTAAAAGCCATACAAGGTTAGAGACTCTTTGAGGATGCACGAGGCTCGTCGAATCATTGTGGCTATGAGCAAACCCCTGACAGATGTTGCCAAAACGATCGAACATAATTTGCAGGAGGCGAAAGCAGCAAAACAGAACATCAAATCAGGCGAAAACAAAATCAGAAACCTTGAACAAGATTTCAAGATTACTGGATATGATCTGAATCATGTTAAGCTGGCCAGTCCTAGAACAGTATGTACAGATCCCGCGTGTGTCGAATCGGTTCCAGTTGGCACAACTCAAGTTCAGAATACTGTATACAGCCAAGTTTGTCATGATCATTGTACCTTCACAGGAGTTCCAGTAGAAAGCACAAGCAGATTCAAATTGCGCTTCTGTATATGCATTGATCTGTTTTCTGGTATGTGTAAAGTATGCAGTCACAAAGCTTCTTTACATATGCACATGACATATAGATCCGAAATAGTTGAAACAGATTTCTTTTCTGAAGAAGTAAAGAGCAGAATTCAGGCAATAGGTGATGACAAGGGCAGGCAAGAGGCCTATCTTCAACAAATTGATACCAAAATCACGGAACTACAGGATGAAGAAATGCGTATAATGCAAATAGGAGCAAAGTATGGGGCATTTTTGAAAGCAATTGCTCTCATACCTTACAACGACGCTGTTGGAGACTACCTTGACATGTGCATTACTCAAGAGAGCATGCAGCCACGTGGAAACAGAAACGAAGCCCTCCTAAAGAGAATGCAGGACATGAAAAAAGAATATGAGCGTCTAAGAGAAATGATTGACACACCAAGTGCAAAACATGACGCCGAAATCATACGCACACCGACTCAAGTGAATGAACTGCAAAATGAGCTCTTCCAGCTTAAACATTTTGGACAGACATTGAGGAATTTATTTGATGGCATTTCCGTTACAAACTCGGCTAGAAATACATCCTTTCGTGGGAAGTGTGGTCGCTGTCGGCATGATATATTTGGTAAGATCAGGGGGGTCTTTAAGTCAAACTAAACGGAATAGTACAGCTATGGTGTAACTTAATAATAAGTGACCGAATTTGTACTATATCATTTCAAACTAGTACTTATAACATCACCATGAAATTAAGATAGAACAACGGGAAAACGGCCATGTCAGGTGGCTGCTATCATATACTAATTAGGCATTTAAAACACAAGGGCGCCTTCTAAGACATTGGTTTCAACAATTTCTTATGAAACATTGTAAATGTGATATTGTATTGGTATATTGATTCAATACAGAGATCATCAACAGCTGTTTAGAAACGCTATCGAAAAGTTAAGACATGATATGATTAATTTTCCTACATAATCGGATAAATATAGGTCCCCACATTCACTATAATCGGATATTAATACGTCTGATTTGAACGGATTTTGATTTTATATGTTAGATTACGTACTCGTACAAGTATTACAATTGGTTTTAATTACTTCACAAATTATCAATTTCTTGAAGCGCCCTGTTACCCCACATTAAACTATACTTTTAACTCAAAGTGTGACCTAAAAATCATGGAACGCCATTGGTTTATTTATAAAACTATTGAAGCAATAATATTTATAATTGGCGTAGATCCTTGAAGTTATCTTGTTGGGCACGTTAAAGGACAGCATGTCGGTATCGATAGCTAAACACAATAATTTATATATATATATTTTAAAGATAATACAATTTTAGGCAATTATTTTGTTTTGAATAACTATATATTCAGTGATAAAGTAAGATAAGCTTTATTGATACATGGTGGTCTTATCTTGTCTTTATTGCACGCCGATATTTAACATACATCAAGAACATTGTGCGCATAGCCCGTTTACGTGCATTCAGACCAATATGCACAATATAGCAGTACAGCTGAGATGTACGATATAGCATTCAGATCTGAGATGCACAATACAGCATTCAGACTGAGATTTATTTATGTATTTATTTATTTATTTGTTTTATTTATTTTATACTGCAGGGTAGGACTGTTCAGTTATGCAAAACTGCTTTACAAAGGCGCCCTGAAGTTTAACTTGCATGTTGGAAAACAACAAAATATGAACATATATACATTACATTATAACAATTCAAAACGAACATAAATGATGGGGAGAGTGAATATAATTATACAAGGCATCATTAAATATATACACGCATAATAATATAGCATGTTAAGTATCATCTATTATAAAATACAATTCAAATCAATATAAAGCTTTGTATTGTTTTTAAACGTATATAGGGATGTGCACGACTGCACTGTTATAGGGAGTTTATTAAATAGGCTAGCTCCAGCATATGTAAAATAATTTCTTTTATATTCAGTCTTTGGGCGTGGTAAGTAGAGGGGACATTTTAAAGAGTAACTAGTTTTATAATTTACATTTCGCTTGCATATCAAAGGTTCTAAATAGGTTGGTATTAGCTTATGTTGTATTTTATAAACTAATACACAATATTGATATTTTATACGCTCTTCTACAGATTGCCAACCAAGAGTAAGTAACATGGAACGCTGAGGTGTATAATAATCAGCGTTTAAAATTACGCGCGCATACTTATTCTGTAGTTTTTGTATCTTATCTTTATGAATTTTAGCAGAGCTTCCCCAAGATGTACAACAATAATCAATGTGGTAGAATCAAAGCAAAATACAAATTCATTAATATTTTAGGTGAAAGAAATTGTTTGATTCTCCTAATACAACCTATTGCCCTAGAAATTTTGCCCACAATATTACAAACATGTTCTTTCCAAGTCATGCCAGAATACAAAATAACACCCAAGTATTTAATTGTATGCACATTTTCTATAGGCAGACTTTTATACTTCAATAATAAAATATCGTTTACCAATTTTTTTCGATGACCGAAAGCCATGACCTTTCTCTTGGGTGCAAATGAATATTATTGAGGTCTAGCCACTTGCATATTAAATCAAAATCCTCTTGTAAAACCAACTGTACATCATTAATCATTTTACCATAATTAAACATAGCTGTATCGTCAGCATAAAGATACATTTTAGAATGAGCATGAAGTTTCAAATAGCTAATGTCATTCATAAAAATGCAAAATATCAACGGTCCTAGAATAGATCCCTGTGGGACTCCAGATCTAGTATTCACACATTCACTAATACAATTATTTACTGTTACAAACTGTCTCATTTCCGTCTAATATGATTCAATCCAATTATACTCGTTTCCTTTAATTCCAAAATACATCAGTTTTCTAAGAATGAAATTGTGTGGAATAACATCGAAAGCTTTGCGTAAGTCAAGAAAAATGCCTCCAATCACATCTCCCTGATCCATTTTATCAAGCAAATAATCTGTAATGTATGTTAAACAAGTAGCAGTAGAGTATAATGGCCTAAAACCTGACTGACAATTTGCAAGGAGCTTATTTTCATTTAAGTACATATTATAAAGTTGATTATGGATTGCTCTTTCTAATATGTTAGACAAAGATGGTAATATAGAAATGGGCCTAAAGTTATCAATATCGTGTGATCCTCCTTTGTGTATCGGAGAAATTCGTGCAGTCTTAAAGTCTTTTGGAATTATACATGTTTTTATGGACATATTAAATAAATATGTAATTGGATCAATAATATAAACTGCGGCTAACTTTAAAAACCTTGGATGTATACCACTGATATGTATAGCATGGCATTCGGACTGAAATGTACACCATATCATTCTTTATGAGATATAGACCGACAAAGCAATCAGACTGATATGTATGATATATTATTCAGACTGAGACGTATACCGTAGAGCAACATGGACTAACTGACAGTAATTAGAGTTGTAAGAGCATCGAATCAATTAAGCTATAATATAAATTGTATCCACACTATCAAACAACTTAACAGCATGTATATGCCTTTTTAGAACCTATCGTTCTCAAACTCATTATCTTTATAATGTACCCCGTACTAAAAATGTCCATGCTTTTAAATTGGAAATGATTCCCTAGAGAAGGGTTTCCTATATGCATGATATCTGTGATATCTTTGCTTCACCAACTGTGCAACGAGACAGTTACGTCAGGGTTACACGACTGTTCGAAACCCAGGATAAGATTTGCCCTCCGAGGCGAGGCGTAGCCAATCTTATGCGTGATTGAGACAATACCATTTGTTACCGAAACTAGCAATTACATTTATTTGACTGATAAGAGGCCTCGTGGTCCGAGACCGAGGCAGCATTGATGTCCATAATATCATGGCTACCTAGACTATGTGAACACGGTCAATATGAGTTTGTCTGGCGTGATCAGTGTGTTTAAGTTGGTACAGTGTCATAGAACACAAAGCAAGAAGCCACGAATACTAAATGACACTATGGACACATGCGTGTACAGATGCCAATTAATTACGAATGTGCACATTGTGCATATAGGCATAGTATGCGACCAGAAATTCAAAATGGCCGCCAAACTGTCTAATGAGACTACCTGTCTATAACGACCGCTTTTCGCCGGTCGCTTGAGCGGTCGCCATAGACATTTGTGACTGTACAATTATATAAATAAAAAAGTATGACGAGCATTGTCAAATCAACAAGGATTAGAAGAGAACATGCACCCATAACTCAAATTGGTGACCTTCAAAGTATACATACAATTGATTGGGAATAACTGTTAAGTTTGCCTCCTAACACATTCACATTTTGTAAGTGTGAAACATTCAGGAGTGAGCAGTCAAATCACGTATTGCATTAATATGCGTATCCTAGTCGCACGCCCATAAACATTATTGACATAATTGTCAGTCACTAAACATGCATGCTAAAAGAGGTATAAATTACTCTTAGATTCACAAAACACGAACATAATGTTTTATAATCACTCTCTCGGGCCACCAATTACAACTTGTCAAATGTTCATAAACTCTATGCAAAAAACAAACGTTGGCTCTCCATATTTGCAGAATAGTTACGTTAATGGAGTCGTGCGTGGCACATATGATGCATGCCCCCACCCAGCCCGTGACTGAAATATACAAACACACTTAGACTGTAATTAAACTGAACACATGGAGTATTTTACTTGGAACCCCTGAATATACCATACCATATTTAGTACATTTTAAATTCAAGACGAATTAAAATAAATACAATGTTAAAGAGACGAATACAAAAAATTGGTATTATGAAATGTATTACACTTTCTATGTTCTGTTTGTATTTCCACCTATAATTTACTGGTAACATAATTATAATATGCACAAGCATTAACTATTTTGGAAGAAACGTCAACTTTGCATGTGACTATGGAGGTAACAGTTGACCACTGTATCAATGCCCCTATGGTATTATTGTTACATAGACCTTACTACTATTAGCAATGGAAAACTAGCAACTTTATATGCTGCTATCGATGTTAACCCATAGATGAGCGTTATATAAGCGCTGTTTTGAAATAAATGTACCATAATGCTATACCAAATGCATTGAAAATATGCATTATCAAGCAATAAGAAAAACGGATGTAGCTCTAGTTTAGTCTCATGCAAGTAGAGGACTTTGATTAATTAACCATGTTATCATTCATATTTCAGAAAAGCGTCTTTGTAATGTGTTGCTATACTCAGCAACAGTAATGCACATTCCTGTACAGAAAGCACTATTTAGTAAATGTGAAATAATACCAGGTTGTTGTCATACAAGTACATTATATGACAGCTGTAACATTGCATAGTCATGTTAATATACAGAATAGTGAGAGCTACACTTCAATAAAACTTGTATAGTAAACAAGTGCACGTCAGATACTCCCCGATGACAACGTTGGTGGAACGATTAATTGTTTAAACTATGTGCGACTTCAAACTGTATCATAATTATGAACTATTCTTTGCTATGATATTATTATGTTTTGCACAATAATTAGTTTAATGTAGTTATTAAAAAAAAACACCTTTCGTGTTTCATATCAAATATCAAATACTTTATAACCTCTTATAAACAAAATGTAATGTATAACATTCAAAACCTGTATAAAAAACCTAGCATGCATGAGAGAATAATCAAGTATTCATGTTATGAGTTATAACAAATACCTAATATTCACATGCCGTAAGCTTAGATGCGCAATTTATTTGATGCGATTGTGTTATGTTTATAGTCATGTATGTAGTTAATAGATTTCAAGTAGTGAAATATGAATCTTTGCGTTGTATTTAGTTTCTGCAAAACTAAGTTGTAATTGCATGAAAACACTATTAGAGAGATGTACATATACTAATGCTTCTTACCAAGTTTTCGAATTATACTTGGAAGTAATTTTTCGATATCTGTTTTTATTAATTTAATGTGTAATTGACGTTATCACGTTTGAAGTTTATTCAAAATACAATGCATGACCCACAATCAAGAATATACGTTTTACATACGGACTTTTAGTTTAGAACAAATGGGCCGTATTTATGATAATGAATTGAATATATTGAATTTAATATATTCATCTAGTATTGTATAAAACAAACATAATTTCGAAACACACCATGTATTCCACATTATATTGTTTGTACTGCTTATATGTATTTTTTCTGCAACTCTTTATAAGATACGTAATGTATAATATGCTATGTTGTTTATTAGTATTTGGATATATATATATACATGTTTTGTTTACATCAATCAAGATCATACTAAATGTTAATCAATATGATTGTGCTGTTTCATAGTTATTGTTAATAGATTAAATTAAATAATTACGCAATATCATACCTTTTGCAATTTTCATGAAGATAAATGTTATTTACTTCTACAAACAAGAGTGTGCTGGCCTTTTTTGAAACAATGAAATGAAGTCGATATTCATTAAATAATACCATTCTTGATTATGCATGTTATTTTGTACCTTTTCTTTTAACTGAATAATGTGTTGACTTCATAATATATTTACACAAAATCAATATACTGTCTAGAGACTTGCGAGGGACCTTGAGACCAACACATATTTGTGTATATTTACAGAGTAATTTTACATTTTGAAATCAATGTAATAATAATAATAATGTTTCGATTTATATAGCGCCTAATATGATTGATAATCATCTCTAAGCGCTTTACAATATTATTACCCCGGTCATCGGACACACTCACAATCATTCCGCACATAACGTGCACTCTCTGCTCCCTTGGGAGCAATGCATTCTGGCAGCCATATGGCGCACTCAACGGTATACAAGTACAATTGCATACACGTTCCACTCCTACCGGGTCCCCATTTATACACCTGGGTAGAGAGCAATGTACCATAGAACTAACATTGCTGATATCTGCAATAAGTTTAATTTGAAAATATTGATATATGAAAAGTATTTCATGCTTTCCGCGATATGATAAAGGACAAATACGAACTTAAATACACCATATACTTCTTGTCCCATTGTCTTGGATGTTGATATTTTGTACCAAAATATTGATATTTGTAAAGTTACTAAAGTACATCATAATATATAAATAAATGTACTCTAAATGTGTATGCCTTGATTTTGTATTAAATAGCTCAAACAGTGTTTATTCTATTATTATGTATAATGTTTGCTATTATTCTTATAATTATGTTGTTTTTGTTTGTACAATTGAAAGAGTATTCTCGAGAGGTCACATACTGGTGTATACTATATCCATTTTGTATCATTGAAGGTTGTTATTTGTAAACATTTGCTATATTTCTGCAACTGAATGTCAACTGCTTTAAATGTATATATTAGTAAATAAGTCTTAAAATAAGCTTCACATTATTGACTACCGTTGGTTTGCAGTCTCTTTGGTACTAATAAGCTACCACCATTTTGTTTTTCGAAAACAGATTTTAATATAATTTGATAAATGTACAGTACAATGTATAACCAATGCAGCGAAAACATAAACAATGGCTGGTTACATTACGTACAATCATGATATTAAATATGTTCGCTTTGGTCTGCAGCAAATTACAGTTTGAAAATTGTATAAACAATTTTAATTTTTACAAAAAGGTACTGTGCACATTATAATGTGTGTACTACAGATTGAGCTGTGCTTTTAGCGGTTATTTAGAAGTAATATTCTTGTCATGTGCTGATTATACTCAGAAAGCCATACGCATGCTTATATGTGCATAACTATAGTTGTGTTATTTAAATGGGATTGAATCATCGATCTACAATGTTCACCAATTGCGCAGCACTATCTATAATTTTGTTTTACTTATATTGTTAAAATCATGTTCAGTGTAGATGTATACTTCTATTTATAGCTTTTGTTTTACGACTAAATGTATATAGCATTTATAGAAATGAATCAAATGAATATACTAGCAGAGCTCCTCAAATATTGAGCCTGTAGTATAAAGACGGGAAGTATCAGTTTATATTATACATGTACGTATGTTTAGATCAACACTCTCATTTAAAATGAAATTTTAGTTGTGTACACATATCTGGTTTATTATGGTATGAGCTTTATATAATTAATATTTCACAGCACTTATAAACCATTTATTAAGCGCTATATACATGCAACTTGTTATTACTTGCAATACTTATCATTATTATTATTATTAAATGTAACATTATTATTAACACTCGAATGCTTATTCAGTCACTTCGTCTACGGTTGATGTTGTTTGTAAATACGTGTGTAATAGTATGCACATATTTTTGATTTTTCTTTAGGAATGTTTCATATGCAAACTCCTTGTTGTCATGAATGTTATTTGTGGTTAAATTTGTTTTTAAATCGATGTTTCCTTTCGGACCTTTAACAACAAAAATGCACAAAAAGTACATATTATGTAATGTTAGTTTATACCCGTTTCTGCCTTTAGTTGTAATTTAAATGTTAGCAATTGACTTGAAACTAAGTAATGATGTAAAAGGTATGGATTAAGTTCAATGAAAATAATGCAATTCTTGAAGGCATGAATAATACTTGTATTGTTTAATACTGATCAAACTGAATACAAGGCAATGGAAACAATTTATGATCTTTGAATTTTTGAATATGTCTTTTGCTTACTCCTTTTTTGTCATAATGGTTAGTTATGGTTGAATTTGTAATAACATTCTTCTGTTTCTATTTGGCTTTCAGATAACAAACATGTATTAGTATTACATAGTTATACTGTACTGATAAAGCCCTATATTTAAACACATATTTCAGTATCGTAGTCATTGTAGATCTCGTTTGTTTTGAAGTGTGGTTGTTAAACCGTGTCACTTATACTTGGGTACAATAAATACATGGTTTTTTTTTAGACTAACATATGAAGAACTCACGTCCAAAAGGCAATAATTCCACTTTCAATACAAAATGAGTTAACGATATATCTACATGTATAATCTCCGTAGCTATCTAGGAATCCACATTTTACGATAAATAACTCACTAAAAATAAAATATAGTAAGTTCAAATTTTATACGAATGTTCTAACAAAACAAATCAGAATAAAACGTTTGTAACCTATATTAACAATGTGTTGTGTGAATATTATTGTGTGTTCTGTCTAATGTTAATAGTACACATATAATTGGTGGAGGGGCACGCCCTATGTATATAATTTGTTTGTAAAATATGTCCTCTTATGGTTTGTTGTTAATATAAGCGTCCAATAATTTGAGAGGGACGTGACACCCCCCCCCCCCCCCCCCCGTGACTAATACAGTGACCATTGTTATGATCGATTATCCCTGTATCTTCACATCAGCGTTTTCAAACATGTCTAACGCGAATCCATGTACTATTTCACAACGCCGATTATTTACTAGCATAGACAGGGTGAACTAGTTAATATGAAAGCAGATAGGAAAGACCACCCCCGCCCCCCTGCCTCCCTTATCAGGTCTCTCTCTTTTCTATAATGAAACTCCTGTGTCAGGAAGTATGTATTTGTATGTTTTCAAACTAATGTTATGTGTGTAAACTATTACTTACAATTTTTTCCGTGGAAGAGTGCTGATATGTGTGTATATATGTGTGTATATATATATATGTGTGTGTGTGTGTGTGTGTGTGTGTGTGTGTGTGTGCGTGTGTATGCAATGTATGCTTGTGAGTGAGTCTGTGATTAGCATTTGTGTGAATGTGCACGATTCTGTGCTCACAGTGTCTGGTTGGGTTGTAATTTTGATACGATCCTTTATGCAATATTAATCACAGTGATAGAAACAAATCGACATTTAGACAGCATTTTTATGCTATTTTCTGAGTTTGTAATTGTTTGGTTTACTGTTATATAACATATAAGCAAAGATATCATACATGAACAATAAACAGGAGCATTCAAACGCAAATACAACAATAAGGCAAACAGAAAGCATAGATATAACGGATCTATGAAAATATCATTGATGATGTTGGCATGGCATAATAAGCCGACAGGGGGGAATATTTTTACAGAGAAAACTAACGGGGAAAACATAGCTCATTATTACTGTTTAGGTGCAAACATGTTACAGACGAATATTGCCAATCTTTTGTTTCTATCAACAAACGTTCCAGCTATCATGCTATTCAATCTTTGTACAAACATGATAATGGATACACAACATGAATACCAACGTTGTGAATGTGCTCGAATTAAAGTGATAGTTGAAATGTGATATAGATGGCGCAACACAACTTTATAATGAAAAAAATGAGTGTCTAATTAGAAACATACAATTTCAATGACATAATAAACTTTATTTTGTCAAAATCGATTTAGAAACGGCTGAAATATTTTTGAACCTAATCATGTGTAATGATTGTGGGCCCCACAAATTATTCGATTTTTTTTTTAACCGATTTTTTCCACAATTTACGAAAAAGGTTTTTTGAATAATTGCTGATAATCTATCTAATCACTATAAAAAAAAAAAATACACATTGTATAATTCAAAACGGTTGAAACGAAAGATTTGATGGAGAGCTCCCTTTTAAGTTTTAACAACTCTTTTTGAATGATAACATGCTTTTTACTTAGTCGTTTGTAAATTTGTATTCCTTCATTGTACTCGAGCAAGGTGGAGTCAAAACTATGTTGGTGTTAATGTAATGGTGAAGGTTTTGGTTACTAAAATTTAGTTTGACCAAAACTGTACTCTCTTTACCAAAATTCAACTATCCCTTTAATGGACCCATGGATTTATATAAATTAGATGTAGTATCGTAATGAACATCCCCCAGAAATGTGCGCCAACCACAGGTTCACATGGGGAAACAACCCTTACGAAATAACTTTACAAGACATTTCTGACTCATTTATTTTTCATTATCTGGCTGGTTGCATGTGTATGAGTGTTTGAGCGCGCGTATGTCATTTTGTGTGTGTGAGTACGCGGTCGGTTAACATGGGGAAGAAAACGAAATAACTTACAAATTGATGTATGACAGAGTCTCATTCTCTTAGCTTCTCTCTCCAATTCGAATACGCCCCCCCCCCCCCCCCTCGTCAATAAAACAAAACAAAATTGGGGAGTGATTACAATTTTGGCCGCTAGATGGCGACAATCCACGTGTACAAAACCACCGGATTGACCACAAACGGCTCTCAACTGTGTCTAGTTAAATCTACACTCAGATTATGCAAATTAATTACAGTGGAGAGGAAACCAGATTTTAAGGAAAGTGTAACGTAGTATAAGAGATAATTTATGTAATTCAAACATGTTTTAGTTGTTTCTGTTCTTCGCCGGTTATGCTGCATGTGTCTCTGTTTCACTCGTCCGCCAAAATGTCAAGTAAAAGTGGTAAAGGGAAAGCCGCTTGTTCCATTGGTAGCTATGTAAATTTAACTCCCTTTTACCATCGGGGAGCTAGCAAAGAGAATAAAGGTGCATCTGTAAATATGTCAAGTATTGCCAAAAATTTAATTTTAAACTTAAATCCTATACCGAGATCATTGTGAGATATACGCTCAGCAAAACAAAAAAGTAAACACCTTTAGAGTCAATAATTTTCATATAAAACTTTAATTGAAATTAATAAATTACATATCAAATGTCAGAAAATGTAATTGTTTTTCAACCTGACATAAATTTAATTTTACGCATGAGTGACCACATTTTTATTTTTTGTATTCCAATGTGCAAAAGTTAAAATTGCAAAATTGGACAGTCTGCCATTGATGTGTGAATGCCCTTCCACACCAAACAAATGAAAACAAAAGAACAAACTTACACAATGGCTTTATCTTTGAATAAGAGACACATGTGGTTAAACTGGACTATCGATATCCAGCATGCGCCGTCGATGTACTGCGCTGTTGAACAGTCATGGTGGCCCAACAAGATATTGACTTTGAATACAGAAACAGTGCAGAGAAAGAAAGATACTGACTCTAAACAAACAAAGATTAATCTTTTAAATAATAATTTTCTTTTCAATTGCAATGAACCATGCAAATCTTTTTATCGTGTTTTGTTGAAATTTTCTGTGCAATATGACTTTTTATATTTTTGGTGCAATTTTGCAATGTTTACTTTTGCACCTTGGTACAGACAAATGAATGTGTTCACTCATACGTAAAGTTTTAATTTGTATCCACCTATCAGATTGAAGGACAATTAAATATCGTTTAATTTCTTATAATAACTTTTTGGTTTATAAAATATTATATGAAATCTATGAACTTGAAAAAAGTGTTTACTTTATTTTTTCCTGCGTGTTTATGTAAGGTATCTGTGAAAGTTTCATTACAAAAGAACACTGCTATCCTGGTTAGAAAAAAGCAAAACTTTGCATCAACGGGTAACAACGGGTTATTTGAAAACGTGTGTGAGGTTTTTTACCGTTCAGTAACGCTCTTGAACTGAATGATTATCATTGATAGATATCGTCATACTAAAGGGACATTTTTTAAAATCTAACTTCAAATCTAAAGTCAAAGAACACGAAAGAAGAGAAATGTGGAAGCTCGCAGTAATTTTCGTGGAGTTAGACACTTTACTGGTGTTACTTTAAGTCACAAACACGAGATTGTCCAAATCGTTTTATGTGCGTTTATAAATGTGACATTGGGACGTTACGTATATTGCACTTGATTATGTAATTTGTTTTGAAATCGGGATGAAAGCTTTACGTTGTTTATAAACGTGCTTATATCCTAAGCTAATTGGTTATGGAAAGTAGTTCACTGCCTTTTGGATGTAGGCTATTCATGCATTCAAATAACGTGTATCATGTAGATGATAGTTGCTGGTGTGAATTCAATAGAGATCGAGCCCAGAAGAAAATGGGTGTGAGACGGACGCATTATTAATCTTGACTTATACAATCGGTAGACTACATGTACTAGTAATCATGGTGATATTACACAATTAAAAAAACAACTGACTTCTGTTTCAGGCCCCCCCCCCCCCTCCCCCCCACCAAGATCGAAGATTTATTCTCATGTTGGCCGCTAGATGGCGGCCATCCACTTGCACGAATCTAGCGGATTGAGCCAAGAAGAGAGCTTTGATGTTGAGTCGATTTTAACCCTTCGTCAAGTCGTATAAAAGTAAACAAAAAGTACAGAGGATATCAAATTAAAAATAAAGTGTTTCGTATTACAAAAATAAAATGTCCGTTTAAAGTTTCCGAAGCCTAGAACAAATACCTTCACAATTATTGAATCCGAGACCAGTATAGTTAAACAATTTTGCAACGCATTATCAAGGGAATTGATTGTAACATTACAATAAAGATAAATCAAGATTTAAAATCTAGATGCGAATACATTGACAATGCAAGTGTCATTTTATATACTGTTATCATCGTTGCGTTTGACTGGCAATAAATACCGTTATTTTGTCATGATTTCAGTGATACACGATAATTGTTTCAGTGCATTATGGTTTATTGTAAATAAACAAATTTTAATCTCTTGTGAACATGGTAGAAATGATACAACTGTTCATTGGAACGTGTCATGGTTTTAACAAACTTGACACGCAAGCATCATTCAGGAATCATCAGTGGAAGTAGTGTGCAAAGGATTGAAAGAACTCACACTTTCTAACTGTGAGATTCAGAGTTCAAATCCTTTCTATGCCCATCCGTGTACCCTTCACCACTACCACAACCATTACCACTATCATCACTACCACAACCACCACCACCACCACCACCACCGCCACCTCCACTACCACTGCCACTACCCATATAATCAACACCACCACTACCACTACACTTACCACAACCACCAATAACAACACTGTCACTGCAACTAGCCTTACCACACCATCACCATCACCACCACCAATAGTATCACCTTTTAAAAGAGATTTATTCTCCATGTATACTTTACGTTATCAATATGACCTTCTCTCTGAGCTTGCCTTGCCAAACATCAAGGTCATAGTAACTTACACTATCACATGCAGAATAGTAATAATGTGGTAATTGTACAGTTCAAGATAATAATACTAATATTGGCTACTAAATATAGCGCAGTCAGGTCTGTCACGACGTTAAACTTGTTTGGAGTCAATCAAAGCTGTACATTTCTTGTTAAATGAAGCAGAAGATAATTTCAAAAGATAATTGATGTTTGTTTATCTGTATTGATATTTCAAATTCTGAATAATTTTGTTTGTAAATGATCACGGCAAACACCTTTGTATTTTAATTGAATAGGGTTTTCTCAAACTGGGATGAAAAGATTTACTAATGGGTTTGATTAATCATCCGAAAAGTTTGTAATTTCCCAGGGTTCTTTGTTATTTTTAGGAGACGATACAACCCACCATAGCTGAATCTGTCATTGGAAGAATGGTTGCTAACAGAGCGTGATTTATCATCTCCCAAGATCAGTAGCTCTTTTAATTTCGTCCTGATCTTGGTTATCTTATTGCATTTTACATTTTTGGATTCTCGTGTTTTTTTCTACCGGAATTGATTGTTCGACTAAAAATGTTTGTGTTTTTTGTGAATATACTGATACGCAGAGGCATTTTACATTTCTCAGTGAGCTGTCGCTTATTGCTTACACAACAATCGAATCCCCACAATACCTGGATATTTAAAAAGAAAATTAAAGGGTAACAATATTTAAAGGTCGTCTTTTCTTAACATTCACATTACAGACCTTAACCGACGGCACAATTATCTTACGATAGAGATACATTCGTTTGGTTCTTCTTTCCCCAGGTTTGTATAGTTCATGATCAGCAAACAATAGAACCCCAACAATAGTTGGACAAAAATAATCACAACTGTTCATTGGCACGTGCCATGTCTTGAACAAATTTAAACATTTGGGAACCAGTGCGCTATAACACCGATTGCTCATCGAAATCAAATTCATTCGGATCGGCATATCTCAGTCAATACATAACCTATTCCTTTTATTTTTCGGTATTTTGACATTTTTTGTCACGCTCTTTCTGAAAATGAAGTCCAAATTTGAACATTCTAAAAAAGTGTTTTCATGACGTCATGGCTTCTGTACTGTATTGACATGTAAAAATACAACAACAATATAATTTAATGTCTTTCGTTAGTATTCATGGCTGATTCGTGATACAATTCATGTGTTTTATAATTAATTTATCAAATTATTGTATATATTAACGTTTATTTATACCTAGTGAGTTCATTAATGTTATTTCGATTTGTGTAAATATTGTTGCAAATGATACTGCTATTCAGCATGTTTTAGCTTGTAGCTGTGAATGTGACATTGTGTTGAATAAAAATACCATTATTATTTATAATCTAAATAGTACACAGAGTTATTTTCCCCAGAGTTTTATAGTGTATTGTTAAGTAACAATCAACCCCCAAAATAGATTGATCTCAATGACTGTTCATTGGAACGTGACACGCCTGGAGCAGATTCGACAAAGAAGCATGATTTTACCGTCATTTTAAACACCATTTTAATAATCGCACAATAAACTGCTATCCCCATGGTTATTCACCTGACACCGCCAAAAATTTAAAAACACATATTTTGACATGGTGGTGTATCGTAAACATATCATTATCCATATGTATGTAGACCTTGAAGACCGCATACATTAATCTGTTACCAATGACCATCCCTGTATTTTACCTTCCTTGATTGAGACTTAACAGGGACCTAATTTAATCAGTTCATGTATTTTCTGTACCTTCTCTTGGATACACGTACTTTAGGAGGTCATTGTACGATTTTTGAATACAAAGGGTTAATTGTTCAAGGTTTCAGGACATCACCATCCTGCGTTAACTGTCTTTAATTATCAAGTATGTAAAGTTCAGAAGCGCGTTTCATGATAGGGTCCTATCTTTAGGACGTCATAACTGTCACGTGACTGTCATGTGCCTACGACTAAATTAAGTACATAGGACAGTAATCCTAAACTGTTGCAAGAAAAAGCTCCTACGTCGAAATTACGGACTCTCGATAGTAGCGGACAATCCGGTACCCTTTGCCATAAACCAAACGTATACTCGGTACAAATAGTTCACAGCATATGAGCCTATTCCTGTTTTGTCTGGTGCGTTAGAACGAAATAATATATAAAACATACACAGAATATATCACAATGATCAGTTCTTATGGACATCAAACGGGCAACTACAAATAAAGACAAAGATAAAAACGGAAAGATATGCCTATTATGTTGCTGTCTGTGTCTATTAATTTTAAAGACACCATTAATTAGTATCTTCATCAAATATACCCTATTATACATTAAAACATATTACATACATATTTCTCACAAGTTGACGAACTTGATCAGTTACACTATAATTATCGATAAATATTACATTTTACTTAAAGTAGATGGTCTGGCAAAATGAACAGATTTTACTTTTGAAATTAAAAAAGAAACACCTGCGGATGTAAATATAGCTGCATTATTCATTTGTCTGCGTTGAACATTGAACATCCACACAAAACCACAATGTATGGCAGCAACACAATACCAATTTATGTGATTACAACCTCGATAGCATGACAAAGACTACATCATTCCATTGCTTGTTATCAACGGTTATGTTTGTTTTCAAAGCGAACGCCTAAATATAAAGGCCAACATGCGATAAGTGCCACTAGAATTAGGGTTCATAAATGCGCGTTTCGTCAATATTTTATGAAGATCTACAATTATATATTATTTTGTTTGACATTGATGTACATACTGAATCTAAAAACCCATGTTGCCATTTTAAAGCCTGTGTCGTTTTAAACCTAGAAGGTATTGTCTTTCTAAACCACCATATCATAAGGGGATATTATGTTAACAAAAGAGAGACAAATACATGATGTCCCCCCAAATCAGTTTACCACTTTTCTAGGCCACCTCTCCCCAAAGAATTATTTCCACATTCATGGGTGCTAAACTGCACGAGTAGGTCATTCACGAGGAAGGGGGTGAGGGGGATGCCCACATAAAAAGACAACACATAAGGAAACTAACCCTTACAGAATAAAGACCCACAAAGAGTGTACCGCCGAATAATTCGCTTATTCCCAAATGCATTATTTAACGATTTTCATTTAGCACAAGCGCGCTATCTGTTCACGCAATTGTGTTGTATTGTTGTCTTGAATTTTATTTTTTCCGGCGAAAGATTATTATTGATTAGCTCGTTTTATTCTCATTATTTAATTACTATTATTCAAAAGTACGAAATTACTGAACTTGCATGGTTTAAAAACGTTGTTACACTTTGAATGGAATTATTACAATGATGCATTTACTTTTGTGCGGTATGATTAATCATGCAAGCAAAATGTAACAAATGCTTAGGCTCCCAGGGTTCCATCATGTATTGTTGAAACATGGCAATAACTAAACCCAAATAGCTGGATTTACCGTGGGAAGAATATCGTTAATTCATACGTGACATTGCTGGCGCCACTTTGATACGCAATTATAATTCATATAATGAATTACACATCATCGTCATTATCCACACTATTTTCATTCATCAAATCATCATCTACCATGAGCACGACGAATGTGATTTACAAGGTAAAATTGCCTCAAAGAGCTAGGAATATCATTGTCCGACAGTCAAAGGCTGAAGTTTGCCCTTGAGCAAATCCCTGATAAAAGAACTGTTGTGCTGATTTTTAATATAACATGTCGAGTATGGTGTGAACAGGCCACGAACTACTGTGTTATTTGTATAAGCATTACTAAGCAAAACCAATTAAACTTGGTAAAAATGGGCTGAGAAACAGCTAAAACATCCAAACATATATCCGATTAAAATACATTTGGGGGCCCAACATTTATTCATAATAATAATAATAATAATATAGCGCACTTATATAGCGCCTAATGCAGAACAGCCTCTAAGCGCATTATTACCCCTGGTCATTATGGTACAGTTCAGACCCGCACAGTTATCTTGTACACATTCTCAACTCCCCGGGGAGCATACTAGCGGCGGGCAACCTTATAGGTGCACCAGGCTAATTTTCACTAGACCAGGTACCCATTTATACACCTGGGTTGAGAAAATAATTGAAAATTCTAAACATTTTTGGTAAACACATTTTTGTTTTTTATTTCGCGTGTCTGGAGGGTGTTCTCTTGTGTAAACGGTTGGCTTATGAATGTAGACATCCCTGTAAATAGCCGTTTGTATCCAAGCATCATTGATCTCTTACTATTCGTTGTCAATGGCAACTTACAAGTATAGTACGACCAAAACTGTACTATTCCTTGACGCTCTAATACATGCTATATATAATAGTATCACTAATATTATTATTTATTATCTCCTGTGGAGCATGTCAACTATCAATGGGCTAGCCAAATTTCTTAGGTGTGTATGAGACAATTATCATTTATGAAACTTTCGTCCACATATCACCATGTCAACGAACATACATCCGATATGACCGTGTCTGGCTTACACATTACAGAATGCTAATTAACACCTTATTGCAATCTGTATGCAACAAAAAGAAGATTATGTCATCCTAGCATGATTAATTTCGGGGCGGTCTTATTTTGATTTAAGAAGGTTGCCATGGGGATACATGGAAAACAGTATCAACGATGGATCTGTTTGCCCCAAACCCCTTGGATAAGAATATGAACAAGCCCGTAGCAGAGGGGATGGGGGGGGGGGGGGGGGGGGGGGGGGGGGGGGGGGGTTGTGATGGTGCGTACATATCCCAATGTGTTGATGTCTCCTTTCCTGTAACGGCTTTATACAACTAACCAGTGGTCTCAGTCTCGGGCCGGGACAATTTTTGGTGACGAAAAGTAGCTTAGTATGTATAAGGCAAAGCAAAGAAATTGCCCCCAAAAAGTGACTAGCTTGCTAAATTCGCTAATCTAGATCATGCATGCATCAATGATACAAACCTGCCTAATTTGTTTCCAGTAACACAGGACGATACAAATAAATTTCCCTGAAATATATATTTTCTTGTGACCCCAATGAGACATTGTTGTTCTCAAATCAAGTGGATTTGTCTTCAATATATTACTCTTGCGTTTATCATGTTCTTGAGACAACTATAGCTCATGAATAAATAAGGAAATGGTACGCAACTAATATAGTTATATAAGAACAGCCCGTGGGCTGACAATCAGTGGCGTAGCGTGGCCGGAATGATTTGGGAGGGCACGCACAATTTGTATGAGCCTCTCCGTGCAGGCCTCCCCCCCCCACCCCGCCCCCCCCCCCCCCCCCGTAGCTACCCCACTGTCTGACAAAGTAGATTTGCGCCTACTAAATAACCAATACCATAGCATTATAGCCCTTGTTTTTAAACCATTTTTTCCGAGTTCACTCTGTATGTAACAGTCTTACAGTTACTCTGGTGTATAATGTATATACTAAACATTCATGTTAATTATACTCTCTTCAGCGTAGCTTTGACGAAATACGCCAATTATCCAAATTTCCTCGGTGAACATTACGTTTTTGAGTCATACTTTCATGTTTGCTTGGATACTTGGATACATGGATTGTCTTGAATCCATAAATGTCCGTATGGTGATTTATTCAAATAAGAACTCAGATTGTTTATCTTAGTATTATATCATAATATAGTGTGTACCTGTTATTGTATTATCCCTTGCAAGGCTTTCGGTATTTGGGAAGGCTAACTTACTCATCACTAAAGCAATGTCGAATTGTTATTTTTTGGTATTTGTTTTTCCAAATCAATATTAT
>JBAMJV010001534.1:0-57449 GCA_037951105.1 Echinarachnius parma | reverse complement strand
GTAGGCATCACCAAATGAAAATGAAAATTGCGCGAAATTAATGCAAATTATATTCTATGAGTCGGGACTGACCTGATGTAGATCATTATGCCCTTTAAAATCCAAACAAATACTGATATTTTGCCAAAATATGGTATTTTACCCATTTGTTGTGTCACAATTTTCGCCATTCACTTAATGGCGCGCTGCGAGCTTACCTTTCGTGTGCCCGACCGATGTCGCTCGCTTGGTCTCTGGCTCGCACGCGGCGTGCGCTCCCACTATCTCTGCACGCAATTTGAATACCCGCTCGCGCGACAGCACACGCGGCGGGCGCGGCGCGCCGGCGACGACGGCTAAAATCACCGAATCGAAGCCCCAAAAGCCCCTGTTCGAGCATCAAAATGATTATGTGAGACTGCTTGAGGCGGACAAATCTTCCGAGAATATATCGTAAAAACACCTGAATCATCCAAAAATGTAAGTTTCCAAAGTGCACCCTACTTCCGATTGCTCGAAAATTTGAGATTTCAACAAAGTTCACTGCGAAAATGCGGCAAAAAATGACTTACGGAGGTTGAAATTGGTCGAGTTTCTCGATTCAAAACACGAACCGGATCTATAATCATCGCAAGCATCTCTTGTGTATACTTCACATGCATATTACGTGGTTCAATCAGCTGTTTGACCGCATTACATTTGGAAAAATAGTATATCCCTCCACCCTTGCAATAGCGAAGTTGCATTGCCCACAGCCAAACATCGCGCAAACTACGTGTACAAAAATATGGCCCATGCGCGCACGCCATGTAACGCCGAATGACGATGCCTATCATTACAAATAGTGTTGTGTGGAGATCAACCTCTTCCGCCTGCTGCACTATGACGTCTATGACTATCAGTATCACTATCAGACTATGGCCTATGATATAACTCTAGAGAACGCTAGCGTTCTAGAGCCGGCTAATACGATACCGAAAATGCACTTTTTGTGTGCAAGCTTTTTGACCTTAAAATTATATGGTACTTACCACCGATGAAATTTCCAATATGTGATCCAACTTGACGGTGAATTAAAATTATGATTTTCCCCTCCATTCCGCATAAAATCAGTGATTTATCCGCCTACTTGACTTTTCTCCGGGTTTTCTCCGTGTGTTAGCGCGACTCCGCACAGATCGGCTGATCGATGGCCGCTGATGCGTACGGCGAACGGCGCCATATGCGATGCACATGAAACTATTACCGTGCATATTCATGTGTATCGCATATGGCGCCGTACGCATCGGCGGCCATCGATCAGCCGATCTGTGCGGAGTCGCGCTAACACACGGAGAAAACCTGGAGAAAAGTCGAGTAGGCGGATAACTCACTGATTTTATGCGGAATGGAGGGGAAAATCATAATTTTAATGCACCGTCTAGTTGGATCACATTATTGGATGAGGAATCGGTGGTAAGTACCGTATCATGTATAATTTTAAGGACAAAACGCTGGCACACAAAAAACGTATTTTGGGTACTGTGTTAGCCGGCTCTGCGCTAGCGTTCTCTAGAGTTATGGCCTATGCAGCACCAGCACTACCACCTATAACGTTTGTGTATAGCATACCAGAATCACATTGCCGTAGTGCATTATTTTTTCGCTGACCCAGTTGACAATGAGTTGTTATTGGTTATGACCAGACGCTAGCGGTACCACGTAGTGCACTAGTGTGCGGAGTCATAATACAAAGTATTTTACACATGACAGAACAGGTATGCTATGCAGCACAAAAACATTTTTCGTCGGCCGATTCCTCCCTCCATTTACCAGCAAATACAAAACAAAATTTGTTTATGTGATCCACAAATCATATACTTTGATAATAATTGCCAATTCTGTTGTTTTGAAGAACGCAAAAGGTAGAAAAAAAAACGATTATTTCCCTTCCGTTTCCATTACCGATGCGTCCTAAAACACAGCGTTCAACTGTTTAGCGGTAGATGTGATTGTAATTAATTATCAGTATCACAAGAAATGAGAATGCAACTCAAAATTAAAATTAAATGCTTTCTCAATTTATTGTGCGATGTTGCCTTCGGCATTGGCATTGTGTCACAAATTTACTTGCAGCGGACGATTTAATTACGCAGAGCTCGACGCTCACAGTCACAATAGCCTGCTTTCAACCCGACATTGACAAAATTAGAACAATCCCATTTTCTTCCATGATATGCTTCCTCTATTATAGACTATAATCACTTTCACAGGTTTGATCAGGAAAGAGTGATATTTCAAATAGTAACAAGTTTGCTTATGAAATGAAATTTTCAGGCTAGTACATTTTACTTTAGCTTGGGGCCACCAGAAAATGGAGAAGAAATTGTTTTACTTGCTCCACTGGGCCCGGGCCACCAGCAAATTGGCCCGTATTCACAACTAGGAGGTTTGTACAAACCCCAGTTCAAACCGCGGTTTACATCTATGGAATGCCAATTGTAAACTGATGGAGAGAGAATGTGTACCATCAACATTGTTAACAAGTAAGGAATTTACATCTCTCTCCATCAGTTTACAATTGGCATTCCATAGTTGTAAACCTCGGTTTGAACCAGGGTTTGTACAAACATCCTTTGTGAATACGGGCCAATAGGGTTAGTGTGGAGCACTGATTTATGCCTCATTTCTTCTAAAAAAATGTCCACGACTATTTCTTTATTTGCATGTCATACATGTACATGTACACACACTTTTCTGGTCATGCAGATTACAGAGACTCTAGACAATGCATGAGTAAGTATGCTAGCCATGCATTCTCTATGCAATGCCTACAGTGTGAGGCACCGGTATGGTAATGTCTAAGTAAGTAGGTTAAGGGAAATTAGTTATTTTTTGCTGTCGCAGTTGACCACGATCAAGCAAAAAGTATATCTTCAGTATCATTTGATATATACATGTACATTTAGTCCTTTAAACAAATTTATTTATCCTTCTTCTTCTTCTCCCTCCGCCCTTTCGGAGATCAGTACTTTGTCCGCCAACTATTGTGCAGATGGTTTGTTGCAGATGGATGGTATATTTTCAGTAGGGCAGGTCCAAGCTATTTGACTTGTGACGTACGGGACATTCACAGCTTTCAATTGAATATTATTCAAAGGAAGGAGCTATGATCTGGAATCTTTTTGGTGCTTTGGAAAGCTACTTGTAGTCCCTTCCTAAAATGCAAAAAAAAATATTCAAAATGCTCGTTAAAATTTAATTATGCTAATAAATATGCAGCGTGACGTACGGGACCAGAGAAATTATGACTTTAAAAAAAAAATGTGTGTTGTGAAAACTCTCTGAATCTACATGGCAGATAACAACTTATTCCTGATATATGCATTTAGTAACCATTAATATACGCACTGCAAAAAAAAAAAAAAAATTATGACCTTTTATCCCATGATAATTAATGAAAGAAAATAGGTATGCGCGTGACGTACGGGACATGTGACGTACGGGACATTTTTCCCTCATGTTTTATTTGTCATTTTCCTGCTTTTATTTTTTTAATCTTTGGGTCCATTTTGCAATATATTTGTTCTTATTGTATTTATTCAATATTGTGATGATTTAAAACTCAAAAACAGCTTCCGCAATACATTATAATAAGACTTTAACAAATTGAAGCTCTGAAATCCGAGAATTTGCATTAATTATGCTAATTACTAATTAAGAATTAATATTTTATTTAGCTTCAAAAGATGTGGGATACATCTATCTGATGTAAATTACTTTCAATATTGACAAAAAAGATTTGAATATGAGAAAATTAAACAGAATCATCATAAATTTGGCAACTTACATGAAATCCTACACATGGGACTATTTAGAAGAAAAACTAAAAATATTTTGTGCCTTTTTAGCACTTTCTGGCAGTTTTTGAACCTGTTTGGAAGGTCTCGGTGTACTGAACCAATGTAATACTATATTTCCTTCATTGACATGCAGTTTCCCTACTCAAATTGACTGTCTAGTATTTTAGATAATTATTTAAAGGTAATTATGAGGTATTTCAAATTTCCCCCTCCAGACACATTTTCATCAGTATGTAGCTATAACGTGAAGTATGATGTCGTAATTATGTAATTACTTTTAGAGGTAACTCCTAAAGGTAAGACCTATTTATTCTGAAATTTTTAAGAGTATCTAAGCAAGAATTATTATGATAATCAGTGGTAAAACACAAAACAAATAATTTTCACCTGGCTTGCCATTGCTTTAACACTGAAAATGTCCCGTACGTCACACTTTTGTCCCGTACGTCACATGTCTTAATTAGCTAATAAAATCAAAACGAAAAATGCTGTTTTCATAAAACTTAGCTAGCCAGTCAAGAGTATGATAAATTAGAACTTCACAAAATATGAAAGAAAAAAATTAAGTGTTTCATACTGAAATATAAAAAAAGGTGTTCATTTTTGTGACGTACGGGACATTGCAGTTTGGACACGCCCTTATTAGCATAATTAATTAATTTTGACACTTAAAAATTTGGTCAACTATTGCTAGTGATTAGTTTTACTAGTCCCCATATGAAATTAAAGCTTGATTGATAAAATAAAAATTAAAAATAGAAATACAATGTCCCGTACGTCACGCTAATATTTGAAATATGCAAATTAGATGCTCACTACTCGTTAAATATGCATATTATGCAAATTTCTGTACTAAAAATCTAAACTTCAGACTTTTAGCTTTGAAATGATACCAAATTTGTAAAGCTAAAATGAAGATGAATTTTCACCATCAAGGGGGACATTAGCTTGGACCTGCCCAGTATCATTTTATTTGTAGTCCCCTTTTTGTTATAAAGAAAACCATGACTCTTTCTTTGATTGGTTTTGTTTTGTCTGATCCGGTTAATTTATCTGCCAGCTCTTGTCCAGAGGCTAGTAACAAATACGTTCCTGAAGTCCCCATATGCAGTCAGAATGCTACTCAGCCAGATTCCACTCTATTCATTCAACTCGTATTCATAGATTTTTGGGGCGCACGCACCAATGAGCAATGCAGAGGGGTATTATTTTGAGCTTTATGTAACCTTAACATAGTCTTTAATGAATAAATGTGGTATCAAATTTTAGAGGAAGAATCATATTTTATGTCTATAATATTAAATCAAGTATTAAACCGAATTTTACTAGTGAAATTTGTTGTTGAATATCACCAATTTTGCACAAGTTCAGAGGTTAAAAATAACAGTTTATACTTCTTGCGTCTCATTGATTTTATAATGACTGTAAAGCATGTTTCATACTCTTTCAGGATATGTAGGTTTTATTTTGCTACGTTGGATAATCGGGTCAGGAGCCAAGAAAATACCACTCAAGTACAAATTAAGAACAACTCAAATGCGAATGAGCATTCCCATTGGATGGTACGAAGGGGTGTGTTTGAAGCGGGACAGTGATTGGCCTAATTCAAATAACGCAATACCAGACTCCCCCTCGGAACAACGCGCTGTGCGGGAAAGAGAAAATCTCTCTCCCCCTCTCTCTTCATCGCGGGACGTGGAGAATCTGCGTGATGCTGATTCAACCAATCAATGGGCTGGGTTGCCGCAGATTGCCAACAATTTGATATTTTATTCTGTCCTTTGCTGGTCTTTGTTGGCTCCTGACCCGATTACGAAATAAACGGCTACGAAATTGACATATTTATAAAGTGTATTAAATTGCCTTTCATGTGGTATAAATATGAAGGAGACGCAACTACATTTTGTAAGTTTTCAAGCAGAATGAAAAAAAAATGTAAAAAGTGAATTTTGTCAAGTTATTACACTTGATTTTCATCTTTTTGTCTTTGTCAAATTAAAAATATAATTATATGGAAGCAAAGAGTGAAATATGTTCTACAATGTCATATATCACATTGTAAAATAAGTTATTGCAAACTGAAGTTATCGCATTTTTAAAATGATGTGTCTCCAGCTGCGTAATACTAGGGAGAGAAAGTACGATCGGCGGAATCTGAAAGAGAAATGCGTTTTAGCCTCATTAAAACATGTACGGCTCTGTGACTGTATGTATCAGACAATAAACACTCAACTGTATCTTCAGTATCAATTGATTTGTAGCCCTTATTTCGTTATAATGAAAGCCATAATTACTTAATTTCTTTAATTTGTTTTGTTTCATCTTGTTAATTTGTCCGTCAGCTGTTGTGAAGATGGTTGGTTTCTGTTTAGTATAAAGAAAGTAATTACTGTTTTTCTAATATACTTACTTTGTGTGCCAGCTCTCGTCCAGATGGTCGGCCCGAGGCTAGTAACAAATACGGTCCTGAACTTGAAGTCGCCATATATGTATCAGACAATTAATACTCAACTGTATCTTCAGTACCAATTGGTTTGTACCCCTTTTATTGAAAGCCATAACTTTGATTTGTTTTATTTTCTCTCTTTACTTTGTCCGCCAGCTCTTGTCCAGATGATTGGGCCGAGGCTAATGACGAGTACATTCCTCAAATCGCCATACCAGACAAACTACTCCGCAACCATGAATGGTCTCCACACCACACAGCAACATCAGAGTGAGTTATTTGTAGAACATGTTGACACTATTTCTATTTGGTATCCAGTTTAATGGTAGTTTTACACTCAGTGTTCATACATATTATCCTACATAAAGAAGTAAATGTTTGGATTTCAGATCATAGTTCTCTAACCTATAAAAGTGCAAGTGCATGGTATGAGAAATAGAGTTGATTTCAACTTGCATGATCCTGCAGATTATATTCGGATTTTGAGAATAACTTTTTATAATTACATTCAGTCAAATAACAATTGCTTGTTAATTTGTATGAGAAGATTTTGATTTTGAAAATACAGTACTACTACTACTTTTAGCTCTTAAAGGGCAATGAAACCCAAGCAAAATGTTGCTTTCATAGTCTTGAAGAGATTAAGAAGAATAATCTCTGAGAGTTAGAGCATAATCGAGTAAGAAAAAAGAAAACTATGGCTCTTTGAAGATGTCCATTTATTCCTATGGGGAACTCAAATTGGCAACGCACTCTGATAAGTGTGTGGACAACTCCCCATATGTTTTGTACACAAATGTTCCCATTTTTACAGTTTTCTTCATAGTCACATTTTTCCATTCCCCCAACTCATGATATGTTATGTATACAAGCATTCTACAACACATATGTTGAACTCGAACGAAGGGTAAACATAAATTTTGAGAAAATTGAACAAAACTGAAATTTTGTGTACAAAATGTATGGGGAGTTGTCCACAACTTTGCCAGAGTGCGTTGCCAATTTGAGTCACTCAAAGAAATACATGGCTCTTTTCAAAGAGCCATAGTTTTCTTATTTCTTGACCGATTGTGCTCAAATTTTCAGAGACTATTCATTATATTTAGTGTCCTACTGTATAATGCATACAACAATTTGTCTGGATTTCATTGTCCTTTAACTTAGTCTGCAGCAGTTGTTTATAACATATATACCTTGACTTATTTTGTTGGAATAAAGATTAATCAGCAGCTGTAATTTAAGTAAATTAATAAAAATTGATTTGTTTTTCAGGTGGCGGTCTGATTCCTTCAAAGCATTGGAATGCAGAGAAAGTGTTGTCCGTTGGTCTGATTGGAATCATCCCTGCAGCTTTCTTCATCCAGAACCCAGCCCTCGACTGTGCCCTGGCAGCTAGCTTGGTTCTGCACGGCCATTGGTAAGTATTGCATTTTGTATAAAGGCAGTCTCTCACAATAATGCAGGTGTCATTTGTATGACGCACCTCTTGACCCCCGGGAAAGGTGCGTCATTGTACCGATGTGCGTCACCCTTTTATGAACCATGACGCACCCTCCCGTCAGAAAAAGTGACTCACTATTAGGAAACATTGACGCATATTTGAGTCAAAATTATGACGTACCATTTCATAAAAATGACGGTCCTATTGGTCCTATTGACAAACCTTGTGATGCACCCATGGTAAAGTGACTGACTATGATGCACACATGGGTCAGTGCTGTGACTGACCTTTTGCTTCCATGACGGTACTGTGCATCATCAATATGGGAGTACATGACGCATCCATGACGCACCTTTCCCGGGGGTCAAGAGGTGCGTCATACAAATGACACCTGCATAAGACTGAAAGCTTATTTGATACCTGTGCAGTTTAATCAGCCCATCTGAATTTAATTAAATTAATCAAGATCTGATCGGAATTGTCCCTGATGCTTTCGCTGATCCAAAACCCAGCACTTGATTGTGCACTGGCTGCTAGCTTGGTTCTGCATGGTCTTTGGTATAAAGCAATCACATGCAATGCTCTTTTCAATCGGAACTCTTTGACAGGGCTTGACACTAGCACTTGCCCTATTGTCCGGGACAAGTAAACATTGATGTCTGGCAAGTAACATTTCATTAATGACCTAGTTTGGTTGCCCAACTAAATTATTGGTTAACTATGAGAGAATAATGTAATTCCTTAGGTCAAATCTAATCTAGAAGTAAGCTGCAGGCAAGTAAACTTACTGTTGGGGCAAGTAAACTTTCTGTTCGGGCAAGTAGAATTTGAAAAGTTATGATTTTACTTGCCCAAACGAGCCAGTAAAGAAAAAAGGTTAGTGCGGAGGCTTCTATTTCATCATACTTCAGGTCAAAGTCGAATAGGTATCATACATTGCTACACTATTAAATTTTCCCTAGCTAACATTTTTAAAGGGATAATACAGTTCTTGTTTAGAAGGCGCTTCAACAAATTATTTATTTATGATGAAATTAATAACTAAGTCTAATATTTGAAAGGGCACATATCTTTTTTAAGACAAAATAAACTTTGTTTGATAAAAAATTTAGACACTGCTGACATATCCATAAATATATAACATTTTCAAATATATAACTGAGATGTAGTAATGTTTTCCTTTAAGTCAGGCATGTAAAGTGTCTCCACGAAAATTTCTTGGAGCTTCCTCGTTTCTCTTCTACCGTGTTGTTTAGCTTATGGTAAGAGAAGAATAAAATAGGGTTAGTTTTTTTTTCAAATGTCCCTTTAGTATGAAGATAATTATCATTGATAATCCTTCAGTTCAAAAGCGTTGCCCAACGGTTTTGCAATCGATTGCAAAAGCGATTCATCGCGGTACCCTGAAATATCGGCTATTGTCCCTATAAAACTACACGTCAAGATATCTGTCGCATCTCGCTGTAACATGCATCTTGCGCTGATATAGCGCTGACCGTCGACTGCATGAGCTGAGCTAGCTCAATATTCTTGTGCGTGCGAATTCGGTACCGTCTTAATGCAAGGGTGTGGATATCGTTTCAACGGACGATATACCTGCGACAAATCTATGGCAGGCCATCAGAATTGGGTGATAAAATATGATATTAATATTCGTTTTTTCACGAGTTTGTTTTCCTTCAAACTTTCACACATCATTCAATTGTATATTACAATGATATTGACATAGGATTGAAGTCTCAAATGTCTCTTTCGGCAGAATTTTATACTTTACATGCATGCCTTTAAGATCCAAGATATATTTATATTTTCTCTATGTCTCTCATTACCTCACAGGGGCATGGAGCAAGTTTTTCTTAACTAAACCCACGCAGAGCAGATGTCCAAGTTTACCATTGCCTCCTATGCAATCACTTTTTTTATTATTGAATATTGACAAATCGGTTTTGAAAGGTTAATATTTTCTTGTTTTTTCCCTTTCTTCATTACCTTACAGGGGTATGGAGCAAGTATTTCTCGACTTCATTCAGGGAGAGAAGATAACCAAGTTTGCCAATGCCTCTCTCTTAGCCTCTCAGCAATGATTTTAGTAGGGAATATAAAAGAAATAGTGCATTCTACTTCATATCTCTTTAGAAATGTATTTAAGTACCCTGTTATTTTTTATCTATTTTTCTTTTTTTTCTCATTACATCACAGTGGGATGGAGCAAGTATTTCTCAACTACATCCATGGAGAGAAGATGTCCAAATTTGCCAACGCCTCCCTCTTTGCCTCTCAGCAATGATTTTATTATGGGATATAAAGAAATATTGCATGTTTCTTCATTTCTCTTTAAAAATGTATAAGTACCCTGTTAAACGTATCTTTTTTTCTTTCCTATCTCATCACCTCACAGGGGTATGGAACAAGTATTTCTCGACTACATCCACGGCGAAAAGATGGCCAAATTTGCTCACGCCTCCCTCTTTGCAATGTCAGCGCTCTCCTTCGCGGGTCTCTGCTACTTCAACTACAACGACGTCGGCATCAGCAAAGCCGTCATGATGCTCTGGTCCTCATAGTATTAATTTTCAATTTGATTTGATGTTATACAGTGGAACCTCGATATAAAGAGCTCTGATATAAAAAAAAAAGAACCTCGTATTAATATAACAAGGTATTTTGTAGGACCCATAGCTCTTTATAGTCTATTGTTTTTTACCCCAATAAAAAGAGATACCTAATGCTTTTCATTGTCCCCAAGGACCTCTTTATAAAGAGGTTCCACTGTATTTAAATGTACAGTAGACTCGGGGTGGCTTTTGACAGTGGGATAGGTTTAGAACTTTAGATTGAAAATTGAATGCCATTGATCAAACAGACAAAATAGTGAATTGCCCAGGGCAGTGTTGCAAAAACAGTTGCGATTAAACGCAAGTGAGAAATCGCGCATATTTGAGCCAATCAGATTTGAGCACCGTTTGACTTGCGTTAAATCGCAACTTTGCGATTGATCGATTGATCGCAAACTCTTTATGCTGCACCCTCCAGTTCACCTAAAAATTCAGGCTCATTCCTAAAACTTTCTACTAGGAGCAGGAATTGGAGCAGTTGTTGCAACTGGAAAAGTAAAAAACTGTGAAATTTTCTTGCCTACCTTAAAACAAAATGCATCAAGTTTGTGATATAACAGTAATCAATATTGACTCACATTTTAATTTTCTTATTTCTTCATCATTGGATAAGTAAATCCTGATTAGTGTACATAGTGCTGCTTTTCAGAAAGGCCCATATTTATTTGTCAGACCTTTGTAAAATAAATGTTATTAGGTAAAACAAACTGTTGTTAAAATTAATTTCCATTGTCAGAAGTCACCCCAGTGTATGATGAAACGTTTATGTGAAACGTTAAAATGTGAATAATGACCCTTTATGTGCTTCTAGAGCTACAAATCTGTAATATTTGGTTCCTAAAGTTGGGGAAAGTGTCAAGTATGATGCAAATAATCAGATATAATCCGGTGGGCCTATTCAGGAAAGTACATAATCAAGATCTGATTAGTTTTTTGTGACCTGAACCGTAACTGGGTGGCCCTAGGGAAAACATTTTAATATAACGTATTAAAACATAATGTAATATTTTATGCCTAGGGACCAGGGGCTCGATTACGGACCAGCGACATTTACCATGGTAATTAGCATCATTGGTGGCTCTAGCTCATCGATGTCAATATGCTAGTATAGCATACGAATCAAAAGAACGTAGCAGAGCTTACATACCTCTTTAAATCTAGAGATCAGTGGAACAAGGGCTGATCCTGGGTCATGATCGAGCCCTCGCCCCCAGTTGGACAAGTAGCAAATATGATAAAGATGCGTTTGTGGTGGTACCGGGCCAACATACCAGCATGCCGGTGCTAGATGTGAGGCTAAAGAGTTGTACTTAGAAGAAGCACACAAAGGGTTCCTAAATATGATGTGAACAAAAAATGAAAATTGTAAAAAAAAAAGAAAAAAAAGATCTATTTGATTGTTGTCAAAATTTGAAAGTTTGCATGTCGTAAACTGAGTATAAATAAATTGAGTATAAAGAAAATCCTTGCAGTAAAGCCATGACTGAAGTTGGTTGGTAGTACCACGCTCTATAGAGTACGGAAGTGTGACGTCACAGCTATTCATTTGACTTTGCTAATGGTTCTAAACAATGTCGGGCAAGCCAGAAATTTCTGACCGAGCGGTTGCTAAGAAGGTAATCGTCCAGATCCAATCCACTACCAAAAGTTCTGAATGGAGGGACAACTTGTTTAGAACTTTTAATAATAATAATAATAATATACTCAATTTATATAGTGCCTAATATGATTGATAATCATCTCTAAGCGCTTTTCAATGATATTATTATGTTATAACAAACAAACGTGATATCACTACTTTAGTACTCTATTCTATGCTACTTGATAGTCTGTAACTTGATGTAGAATGAAAACAGAAACTAAAATTTACCAGCTCCAAACCTGGGTTACCATGATTTGTATGGAGCAATATATGAAATGGTATTTTGTATTATTATCTTCATTCGTTGCCGATGAGCAACAGAGTAGCCTAGTGCAGAATTTAAGTGGCCATTACTAAGCTTTGTCGTGGCTGAATGCCAAGCTTTCTTACTGAATTTCTTGTTCAAAGTATTGGAGAAACCCTATTTTCCCATTTGCTTATGTTTGCGGGAGAATGTGTGTTTGTTCACAAATTGATGATTGATATTGTTGTTTATTGTATATTGTTTTCTGCAGCTTACATTTATCGCAACTGTATTTAGATATAAAAAAGGGAGGAATTCAAATTAACTTTGAATATGAATCTAATCAGAAATGAAAGAATAAATGATAGGTAGGAAAACATTACGTATGTCTATCAAGCAACTGATTACGTGGCGAATATGGGAAATTTTATCTGAAGTTGAAATGTTCTTGTACATGTACACAGAAATTTGACACCAATATTAACTGTTGTGATGTAAATGATGTAGAATTGTTTTATTTGATAATTATGTCTCGATAAGCCATGACATGTAATACATTCTTCAAGAATGTACTCTGAGGATATAATTATATAGGATTATATAGTCACAAAATGAAAATTCATGTTTTTAGCAGAATTATGGCTTGGAAAGTTTGTTATAATTTCTGTGTTGTCTAATCAGTTCTGAATATTTGTGTAAACATGTTTTTTTTTGTTGTGACTTTGCAGAAGTATGTGATTAATTTTGAGACGTATAGAATAGAATTTAATTTTGGAAGTTGGCTGCAAACAAAGAGCTAGCATATAATTAATGTACATTGTATAGGCCTATGAACATTTGCTGTGAGGCTAAACAAATCAGTGATACTATATTCATGTCTTTGAAAAATAATAATTCAAAGCAAGTTTTATGAGGTGATAAATGCAAGTTAGAATATCTGTACTGTACCGGCCACGGGTGCCCACGTTCAGACCCCAACGCTTTTGAATTTCCAACGGCTATCGACGCTGTACCGGCTGTACCGGCCACGGAGTATTTAACTGAATGTTATTAACTATATCGTGGGGTGAGTAGGGATGTTACAGAGATTTTTTCTGCAGAGTTGAGTTCTGAGGCTTGTTTCATGAAAGGGACTTGGCTATGTTCGTTTTCCAGTCGCGGAGCTAGGGTGCGATTATCTCCGCGTTTTGCACAAAGCATCGATAGCTGTTGGAAATTCAAAAGCTTTGGGGTCTGAACGTGGGCACCCTACCTCTGCGCCCGACAACGTATTATTATAGCTAAGACCCTTTCGTGAAACAAGCCCCTGCATAAAATCTTGTCGGTGGGTGTCTTTTATTTGTGATGTCAAATTTCCAGATTCTAAGTATTAATATTTTTGGGAATATTTATCACAAATAGAAGTTCAACAAATGTGGTTTTCTGTAAGGCTCTCAAACTCTCAAACATGATTATCTCCCGAATAAATACAAAAAGTGAAAAAGAGCGGTTAGCACTCTTCTCTTTCTTAACTAACGATATGAGAAAGTTCTCATTTGTACACAGAGTTTGGATTAACATTTTCCAGTGTGGACATTGTATGTTATTCAAGCGTACATTTACCGGTTAGGAAATGTATTCTAATAAACTTGAAACATAAATACCTCGAATGACTACGCTTGTTTCTGTTTGCCTATGGGTGCACTTGAATAGATACGTTTCAAGCCTAGAATAATCATTTTGAAATGTGTTGTCACGTGAGCTAAACCAGACTAAAATGCACTCCTTGTGAGTGCCATGAGTGAAGGGTTAAAGGACATAAAGGATACAACATACTTTAGCACTTATTCCATAGTTGATGACTTGTAGAATAGGTCTGCCGAAAAAAAATCCATGAAAATAAACAGTAGTGATTTAAGACTAATTTTCTGAAGCCAAATCTCATTTAGCAGCCAGTTTACGCCCCACCCACATTTAGGGTCCAGAATCGGCAGTGTGATTGACATGTGATTGACAATTCATTGGCTTACGTCATGACGCGTCATCTACCGAATTTAGTTCATTAGTCCGTACCTTAGATGACGTCACATTTTGGCGATTTAAAAGGGGCGTTCCCAGGACAATTAGATATTTACTAATTATGGTACCCCAAAATTGATTGATTTCATGAGAAATGACTGCCAAATTCTTTTTCTTCAGGACAAATTACATATAGATAGCCAAATTGTGAAAATTAGGCCATCTAGACGCTATAGGTCCTTTAATGTTGTGTCATAATAGACCTGTACACCAACACTCAATATTATTATTATCTTCCCATTATGTTCGTGGACAAATAATTATTGATACCCATTCATATTTACCTGTAATAATAGTAATGATGATGATGGTGATGATGATGACGTTGATGACTGTGATGACGATGATGACGATGGTGACGGTGATGACGACGATGGTGATGATGACGATGTTGATGATGATAAGGATGATGATGACGATGATGATGATGATTATGATGAGGATGAGGACGAGGACGATAATGACAATGATGATGATAATGATGATGATGATCTGGAGTGACTACAGTCCCATCTGGGATATGGTCGCTACAGCGTACATAGTGCTCTTTGTCCCACCATTTGTATTTATTTGTTGGGGGAAGTGGGGGCAACCACTTTTACCACCCCCCCCCCCCCCCCAAAAAAAAAAAAAAAAAACACCACACACACACACACACACACACACACATTTTCCCACGCCAATGATCTAGAAAAAGTGAATAAACTAATCTTACAAACTTCATCTTGAATGTGTTACACTAGTATCGAGTTGTGACATGGACACATTGTTTTTCCATCAGTTCCGGCCTTTACCTTTCAAATAAACTTACAACCAAGGCCAGTGCCAGTGGTGTAGCGTGGTCCGTCTGATTGGGGAGGGGGGCGCAACAGTATAGAGGGCACACTTTATATAGGTTTTTTTTTTTTTTTTTACAAAGAACTTCCCCTTATGTTTTAATTGTCGTTGCCAAGGCCACTGCCACTACAAATTGTGAGCCCAAAACGGACCTTCACCTCAAAATGTATGGTGGTGTACGTACGAGGGCGCGGGTCGATGGTGCGCCCCCATAGTTTGATAAAATGATAAATCACAAAATGGCAAAATAAAAATTAGGCCCCAGTTTATATTGGCGTACTTCCCCGACTCACTCTCCAATTCTGTAGCCCTAAAGGTGAATACAAAATGGTTAGTGACGAACAAACCGTTACGTTGAGCTTATATACTAACTCAGTCGACCGGTAGATCACCAGTCTAGCAATCCGGAGGTCTCGGGTTCGAATCGTGGATGAGCCCTATATATGTTATATTTGCTCATTTTCATATATTTCTGTTTCCCTGTGTTTGAAATAACAGTGAATACACCTAGACTAATGCAGATCCCGACATTCGTCTATGTTCCACTGAGATTGCGTCTGGATCTTTTATATCAGAAGTCGGATTTTAAAAAGAAAGTCCCATTAAGCAATTAAAGGGAACCACCACCCACAAATAATATTCTTATAAATGAAAGGTAATTGTGTCGGTAATTGTCCATTCCACCTACAAGTTCAGACAAAATACGGAACCATGAGGCCCCAATGGTTCCGTAAGTATGTTGGTGATTAATTGTATTGGTTATGAATTACACAATCCTTTGCAAAGTCCCGATCGATGGCTCAAGAGTGCAGAAGAGAGACCAGAATGCTGTGGGCAAATGTTCATGAATAGATAGCGAACGATCGAGACGCGACTATAAAGAAGCGTAATCGTCATGTTTCCAAAGAGAGATAGCTCAGAGAGACAAGATGACGTGTGCAAACTTGCATACTTTGCTGGTGGTCAAACAAGGCGCGGACATGAAGAAGCATCTCCATTCTAATTCGTCAGCCAAGAGACTCCCGATCGATGACCCTAGAGTACGTTCCAGAAGAAAAACCATTATTGATGCTGCATTGATTCATCAACTGGTAGCAATTAACATGATTAATATAAGGGCCGGGCACCAGTCCTGGGAAAAGGCTAGGCTCAATATTACTCGTTTATGCGTTGCGCCAAACCCTCTATACTAATTGATGACAACGTAGTATGATATTCTTTTTAAACATTGTCCTACTTGAATGCACGACATCTTGAACAAGTCAAATCCACATAGTTGAGCATTGAGCAAAATTATAATTTATCCAAATTAAACTTCAATTGTATGGAAAACATACTATTACATGTCATACCAAATTATATGAAAATACATGTACAATAGCCTCTCCATGCATGGAGAGGCGTACAAATTATGTGTATACAAGTGCGCAGCAAACTATTTAGTATGTTGATATTTATAGTAGGCTATTGACAATTTTGTAGCACCGCGAATAATCTTCATTGATAAAAAATAATAGCAAAGTAATAATGTATACTAAATTACGACAGTGATGTAAATGGTTGAATATCTTGTTTTCTTTCAAAGCTATATACGTCGTAATAACGATTTACATGTATACAAATTTGTTTGCCATATTTAGTAAGCCTTTTGACAAGGCTTCTCGTCTGAGCTGATTTGAATGCACGGTATAGCATTTACTATATCATGAATGACGTCACGTATAGCACAATTTTCTCCATGACGCTATATGTAGACCAATCACTGAACAGGATGTCATTAATGAAGGATATAATATATATGCACTATGCAGGAAGGACTGGAGAGCGCGACTATCACACAGAATGGTAGGCTTCTCGTCCATGTCGTCTGAGCTGATTTGGGGGTCGGGGGGGGGGGGGGGGTGGGGGGCGGGGGGCGGCTTTCGGGGGAGGGACGGAATATGATATTAAGATCTCAGCCCCAGGCCTGAATAAATCTACAATCTAGTTATTTTTGTTGTAAAGGAATTCTCTCATGCTGTTAAAAGTAAATATCGCACGATATATTATATCGCATGATAAGACCTGGCAAAGGCTGTGCTCTAGACCTGTCTGCCTGTATGCGTTTCCTGAAATAATAAAAACGCCTCACCTGACCCGTTCCATAAGATATTCTGAAACCTCCGTAGACTTTGTCAGGGTCCACCCGGTTCCCGTACAGAATAGGTTATTTAATACCCCCGTCACATTAGCTACGCTCTCGCGCCGACCTAGCGCCGCTCCTAATCCCCATTCATAAAATTGGAAGCGTGGGGAGGACGTGGGGAGAGCGTGTTGAGGTCGTGTGGAGAGCGGCGTTCATTGTTCGCTATTGTTTAGATCGTACACTTTTCTCGGCCGCTCTGGCGCCGCTCCCGCGGCGACCAAGTTAAATTAGCAAATTGGCAACGCAGTGGGCAATGAATGGGAAGATTATCTCACATGCGTCAATAGATATCCTTCCATGAATAGCTCGATGAACAAAAGAGCAGGACGTAGCTAGCTCGGCGTTCGCTTTGGACATGTTGAAAAACAAACTTGGGGCTTCGGCGTCCTACTCTTTGTTCAGGGGCTATTGTATGTCCATGCATGGGAGGATATCTTTTCACACAAGTGTCATAATCTTCTCATTCATTCCCAAGTTGAACGAAAGACATTCTTGCAGATCTATTCCAGCACTTCTGCTAGTGGACGCTATAGATTGCGAAGTTTGACACGTTTCAACTATAGGTAAAATGATATCACAATTTAAAATGGCATGTCCGGGCAAAAATAATGTACATTTGGGGGAAACTCAAATTCTGGCTAAAACGTGGCATGGCGGCATACAAATTATATGAGGCTCCAATGAATGGGGACATACGCACACCCTATGTATGCATTATGAACACATATTTCCCGCAAATATATGATTGTTTTGTCCAAAATCTACCACTAATACCACCACTACCACTACTACCACTACTACCACTACTATCACTACTACCACTAATACCACTACTACCACCACTACCACCACTGCCACCACCACCACTACCACTACCACTACCACTACTACCACTACTACCACTACTACCACTACTACCACTACTACCACTACTACCACCACTGCCACCACTGCCACCACTGCCACCACTGCCACCACTGCCACCACCACCACCACTACCACTACCACTACTACCACTACTACCACTACTACCACTACTACTACTACCACTACTACCACTACTACTACTACCAATGATAGTCAACAATAATAACCCTCCCCATTCCCTCCACCCAACCTCGTGAAACGCACTGAGTGTGTTCAACTACATTCGTACATGGTATTGGATCGCACAGAGCGTGTGCATGGAGATCGTGTTTCCCCTGCGCTTTGAAAAAAATGTTGGTTTTTTTTATAAGTACGAGAACGCAGACAGAGCGTAGAGCAAATGACCGCTATTGTTAAAGATACACCAAGCGTGCACAGTGAATAGCTCGGAAAGCGTGGCCAAAGCGTACGCAGAGCGTGTTCAGGTCGTGGCAAGAGCGGGAACGAGCTACCATTGTGTCATTAATCGCTCGATTTGTCGGCGTTTCCCCTGCGCTTTGGAAAAAATGTTTATTTTTTTTATAAGTACGAGAACGCAGACAGAGCGTGGCTATAGTGTGACGGCACACTGAGTTAGTTCTTAATATACAAGACGTGTATCAAATCTATCTCTGTAGCTATCTCTGTGCTCGTATGTCACTTCGAACAGGTTCAGAATGTATCGAAATAAATTCCACTCGATATAACGTATAATCTTCTCATCGTTTTTCATTATTTAATCATGATGATGATGGTGGTGAGGGTCATCATGATGATGATGCTGCTGATGATGATGATGGTTGTGATGATGATGATGATGATGATAATGATGATGATGATCATGATGTCAATGTTTATAATTATGATGATTACGATGATGATGATGCTGCTGCTGTTGATGATGATGGGGATGATAGTGACGATGATGATGTCAATGTTTATAATGGTGATGGTGGTTGTGGTGATGACGATGGTGCTGTCAAACATAACAACTATTATTATGATACTTCTCTTGATACAATCGTGTAGTCATGAATGATGAGAATGATGATGATGATCATCATCATAATAATACTATTGACGTTTAGAGGGTGGAGTTGCGGTTGGCTGGCTGTGGTGGCGACAAAACGGTTTCGCAGATTCACACATACTCTATTCAGCCTTCCACTTTCTACATATTCTATCCTTCCGTGGAACAGTGAAATTTCACGTTGAAAATGTATTTCCAGATTCCAGGAGCTTTAAAGGGGTAGTTCAGTTTTGGTAGAGAGGGCGCTGCACAACACAATTTGTTCGTGAGGTGATGGAAAACTGAGTGTTGAATTTGAAAGAACATGCAATTTTAATGGCAAACTTTATTTGGTCAAAATCGGTTCAGAAATGGCTGAAATATCAATAAATATATCCGATCTTATTCATTTGGGCCCCAAATAAATACGATGATTTTTTGAAAAAAATAAAAAAATGCTTACACTTTTTCAAAATTTTTCGAAAGTGGTTTTTAAATAGTTGTTGATGATCTCTCTCTATTTAAAGGGGTAGTACAGTTTTGGTAAGGCTGAACTTTAGTAACCAAACCTGGACAGTAACATTATAAACTAATAGTTATAACTCCACCATGCTCGAAAGGTATACAAAATTACACACGACTAAGCAAAAAGCCCGTTATCATTAAAAAAAAAGCTTTCTTAAGAGGCATTGGTTTCAACCATTTTTCATACAAAATTATGCATGTGATGTTTTATTTAAATAATGATTAAATAGAGAGACAATCAACAACTATTTAAAAAACGCTTTTGAAAATTTTTGAAAAAGTGCAAGCATTTATTGTTATTGTTTGAAAAAATCATCTAATTATTTGGGCCCCAAATAATTATAAGATCAGATATATTTATTGATATTTCAGCCGTTTCTGGGTCGATTTTGACCAAATAAAGTTTATTCTGCCATTAAAATTGCATGTTCTCTCGAATTCGACAATCGGCTTTACCTCGCAAAAAAATTGTGATGTGCAAAACTAAACTACCCCTTTAACCACGATTCGCGCGCTGTAATACTAGCCTGAATCCGAATTGTGGCGATTTTTTTACCCACAATCCTTTACGTTGCCGCAATCGAAGTACAATGCAATGACCGTACGTAGAATCGGAGAGTGCTATTTCGTTTCGTTATTGAACGATAGGCTCCCGCTCACCGCTTCGGCGAGCACATTGTGATTACGTAACGAGCGATTCCTTTGGTAATTCGGTTTTCCCGCGCTCTGCGTGTATGAGCTCATTCTCGCTCAAGCATCCACACCGGTCGCCTGTCTGTTTTTCATCTCCCGCCTCCTTCCAGTCATGGATTGCGATCCCACCGCTCTTCCCACCCAGGCCATCTTGGACGCTATAGAATCCCTCCAGAAAAAGGTTGATTCTGTCTGTAAGCGTCCCCGTTCTGATGAGGAACAGCCCCGCGGTGTAGCTTTCAAGCACGAAGGGAACAGGCAACAATATCTCTTCACCGGTGTCATTGACAAGCACATCGGCCACGCCCTCGCCGCTCTAGAGGAGCTCGACGTTCCCGCCGTCTTGGGTCACCTGACCCAGGCCCGCACCGCCATAGCTACCAGGCAAAAGCACATCCGACTTGCGGATCGCTCCGCCCTCGGTTGGGCCACAGTCAGCGAATACGTGGAGGATGAGCTGGCAGATGATTCCGGCGACGAAAAGCGTATCAAAAAGGCCGAGAAAGCAGCCGCCGCCAAGAAAGCCGAAGCTTCAAAGAAGGCGGCCTCCGAGCGTCAGGGCACGTCCAGGTTTTCCCGCCCTCAACAGGACCATCAGTCTCGTCCTTTTCGTGGCGGCCATTTTCGGAGCTCCTACAGCTACGCCCCCTACCGCCGCCCCGAGTCACGCTTGTGTTTCCAGTGCGGTGTGCCAGGCCACGTCCGTTCCAACTGCCCCTCTCTTCGCCCCATGCGTCGCCCGGCCCCAGGAGCCCCCGCCACCGCTCCCAGCCCCTTATAGCTCCAGGACGTCGACTTCGAGCGTCCCAGTCACCGCATTTCCTCCTGATGGCGTCAAAGGTAAATTGAGACCATGTTTGGGTTTTTGGAAAGAAGAATTGAATGCAACCCCCTTCATTTTGGGTGTTGTTGAGCACGGGTATAAGATACCTTTCATCACGGCGCCCCCAGCCTTTTACGCTAAGAATAATAAATCTAGTTTGGATCATCCCGTTTTCGTTGAGGGCGCAATTGATGAATTGTTACGTAATAGATGCGTCGTCGAGGTCCCGCACAGGCCTCATCGTTGTAACCCTTTGACAGTCGCGCAAGGTAAAACATTGCGTTTGGTTTTGGACCTTCGTCACCCCAATCAGTTTGTTTGCAAAAATTGATTTTAAATATGAGGATTTGGCTCATATAGCTCAGGTATTGGGCGCAGGTCAGTTTTATTTTTCTTTCGATTTGAAGTCGGGCTATCACCACGTTGATATCTATCCCCCTCACTGTGAATTCTTAGGTTTTGCTTGGCTCCATTCCGATTGCGTGACACGTCATTACGCGTTCACTGTCCTTCCTTTTGGTCTTAGCAGCGCGTGTCATTTGTTCACTAAGCTGACGAGACCATTGGCCTATTATTGGCGCTCGCGCGGATTAATGGCATACATCTATATCGATGACGGTCTCATTATTTCACCTTCTTTGGATGTTGCCGCGCACGGTAGACAGGTTCGCGTCTCCCCACAATGCGAAGCTGGCTGTGTTTAACGCCAGATTTTTGTGCGCGGGGGCGTCAGCGATGGACGCCTTTTGCCAGGATTGGGGGGTGGGTAATAATTATTTTTGCCCGCCCGTCTCTCTTATACCCCAGGTGGTCACGCGCATGGCCTCGTCCCTCGCTACCGGGACGTTGGTCATTCCAAAATGGCGAACAGCGCATTTTTGGCCGTGCATCTGCCCCGATGGCAGGCATTTCCATCCGCGTGTGTTAGATTGGAGGTTGTTGAAGGTGTCATTTTCACCTCCTTCCCTCGGCAGTCCGGCGCTGTTCTGTAGGGACCCGTCCTTCCTTATGCTAGCATTGCGATATGACTAAGCTGCCGCCTAGGGCGTTCAACTCGGGATTTTGTAGCACAGACCTCGGTTATTGCTCAGATTGCGTCTGAAATGTTATGCTCCCTTTACCGTTATCGGCGAAGCGTTGTAAGTTTGCGATTTAATTAAGCATGATATTATTTTATTGTACACCGCCTTTGTTATAGGTTGTTATGGTAGCCGATGTGTATCGGCGTTTTTTATTCTCTGCAGCGGAGACCGTTGCATAATTATTACGAATGTTATTTTTCGCGAGTGCCGAATTTGTTTGTGAGAAGGGCGCCCACATAGGGCATGAAGCCCCGCCTTGTCATGGCGACCGACACGGTATCGGTATACAGCCTCTATGAGGCCCGATTATTGTTTCGTATTGACTGTCATGTTGCTTGCTAGAAGGGCGCCCACATGCGGCAGGAAGCCCCGCCTTAAATGGCGACCGACTTTGTATCGGTATATTGCCTCTATGGGGCGGACTCACTGACCTCTACTAATGGACGGGCGGCTGCACGTTGATTGGCCATTCAAAAATGAGGCCGCCGCGCGCGCACGGCGGCCATATTGGGACCATCATCATGGACCGTCGATAACCCGCTGTTGATAGTGTGTAACATTCGTAAACATTTTCCAGATTAATTTGACCAATTGTTCTCGTTAGATAAAAAGTGTTGATTGTATTCTGATTAGGGATGGCACATTACATGGCTTTTGGCTGTACAAATCGAAATGATAATGACATACAAAAGGCTGAAATCACGTTTCATAGGCGAGTATGTTTGCAGTCATTGGGCCGCCTACAGTCCCATGTGTTATGTTTTGTGTCAGAAAAGATTATAGTTTACCTCTTATATTCCACATGTATATTAGGTTGTAGGCTACTTGCTACATTTATTATAAATAGGGTACTGTACTGATATATTTGTTTAAATATTGAAATAAAACAAGTGAAATCGATAAGAGATTTAGATACGGGCAGGCAAATAGATGACAAAAATGTGATTGTAAACTTGAAAATGTATTTTTGATATAATTGAATTAATAATTGGGTTTTAAAAATGTATGTTTGAATTCATAAAGCCTATACTAAGGCTAGGGTTTTATGCCCGTTTTATGTCGAGACAGTGCCCATAAAGAGTGAAATAATGAAAGAAGATACATTTGTATATGAAATATTGGTATTATGCACTCATTTGAATTTACAAGGAATCGTGGTGAATATTGAGGGGATAGTCATTGTGGAATTAATGCAATGAAATAGTTGATAGAGAAGCAAAACATGGCTTGGGGGAAAAGGGAGATTTGTAATAAAGTGAAATAAATAGTATGATTAAACAAAAGCATTATGTTAAATGGCAACAAAGATGGGAGGACTTTGAATCTTCCTTGGAAAATATTCAAAATAATGTAACTCAGTCGTATATACCGTATAGGCCTACCATTGTAATTTGAATAATATTAACATTTTAATCTATATTGCATCGTTTACGGATGGGAAATATTGGTATGTGTATATCATGGGCAAATAGAAAGATACATAATGTTTTTTTTTTTAAAGGAGCAATTAATTTGAGTTGAAACAAAAAAGAGAAAAGAAGGAAGAAAACAAAAACAGATTGGCTCAAAATGAATGAAGAACGGCAATAAACACAAAACAACAGCAACAACAACAACATGTCTCTCCAATTAATGTTAAGTATTGACTTTTATAACATCTAATAAATAGAGGTTGCATATGGTCGAACTTCGAATTTCTTCAGAAGTGTTTTATAACCTCCGTGATCGAGCCCTGATTGATGTTCATATGATTTAAAACAAACCATAAAGGTAACAGGAAGAACGCGGAAAACATATTACCAAATGAATTGAAAAGGAAAGAAAACAAAGATTAATTGGCTTTCTTTTTATGATATTTTGATATACGAGGATGACGTGCCATACATATAGTAAAGTGATGCATGAACGCATGGTACAATTAAATACATTAATGAAAACAGCAGAAAAGTTCTTTCTTTACATGAGGAACAAAATCTTGTTAAAGACAAGGGGAAAATAAGAGATAAACTAGGGGCGAGTATATAATTATAAGATCGGGTCAATAGCGGGAATCCGAGTGAATCTCTCCGGGCAACGCCGGCGCGCATATACCTTACGTTACCGTGTAAGCATCATACCCGGCGAATTATATATATAGCTTGAGCTGTGATTCAATACGCTGGATAATTGTAATTAATCATGCTAGTATTCAATCACTAAGACTATTTACTTCACATATATGATCATATTTCATTCCTGGGGGATAAAGGGATATAAAAATGCCATGGTTAGCAACAACTCCGTAGCAAGTATAATGCACTACCACGTTAGTGCATATTATATCCGCTGTTACGGGTTGATGGTCCCAACATGGCGCGCGCCCGCAGCCCGCGGCCTCAATTACTGAGCCATGACCGCCCGTCCATTAGTAGAGGTCAGTGGGCGGACTAACGTTTGTATTGAGAAGTGTGATTTTATTGTTCGTTCGTAGGGCGCCCGCTATGGGCCGGAAGCCCTGTCATAATGAATCGGTAATTGACGTTATGTTTGTATATAGCTAATTGTTTGGCCGGGAGCGTCATTCGCGTTCGAATTGCTTGAGATGATTAATTCATCAGTGCACCCCCATTTTGTACGCGTGCGGAAATACCGTTTTTTGAATGCCATGTAGATTTGCTAGAATTGTCTATTCTTTTTTATTCTAAGCGACCGTTTTCCTACTTTGGCGTTTCTCGACCGCTACCGATGCTCAGCATTACCATTATGTTCAAACTCAATTTCGTTTCCCCTTGTGTTCTTATTGTGTTGTATTTGTGTTGTAGTGCATATGTATGGTTTACCTAGAGGTAAATATAGAAAGGAAATTAACTTTCTGACGTAGTAACACGTAGGAAGAAAGTGCTATTTCGTTTCGTTATTGAACGATAGGCTCCCGCTCACCGCTTCGGCGAGCACATTGTGATTACGTAACGAGCGATTCCTTTGGTAATTCGGTTTTCCCGCGCTCTGCGTGTATGAGCTCATTCTCGCTCAAGCATCCACACCGGTACCCCCCCCCCCCCCCCCGCCTCTATTCACTATTTTTTACGTCGAGTTTTCGTTTTGCTGCATGCGCACTGTCCCATTGAGGTGCATGTATATGCTTCAATGACCCCCCCCCCCCCCCCCCTAGCAAGGAGCCAGGGAGTGCGCCCTCGTTTATGCACCCTTGGACGCACCCACGTTTCCCCCAGCAGATCTGGGGGTTTTTCGTGGCCTCCGCATGCTAAGCCCCAACGCTAGCACGGTGCTGAACGCCTTGCTCCCCCCTTCCCCACACTTATTGTGTTTTGGATAATGAATGTTCTTGTTGTTGTTTGGATTCTTGGGGTACTTCATACGTGTGTACCTGTATTCGCCTATATTTCGTTATTGTAATGAATCGTGCGTTATTACTGTGCTGTTTGCGCATACATATGCAGTAAGCATCGAGTTGTGCATAATAACTCGGATTCGATTATATGAACGGTTCTTATTTTCCCATTTTCGCTCGGTTTCGAGCCGACCTCCAGATACTTGGACGAGCAGAGTGGATTCCATATCCAGCCCATATCTCCGGTCCTTGGCGCAGAGCACCTTACCAGCCCTACTTGTCTCATCTAAAGCGTCCTCCACAACCTCCAAGTACCGCGAAGCATGGGGGAGATGGCTGCTATGGGCCCGCTCCTCGGATGACATCGTCCCCTTTCCAGTGCAGCCGTTTCACCTGTGCCTGTACATCTCACACCTGGCTTCTTCTAGCGGAGCGAAGTCGGCAGCGGACTCCGCGATCGCCGCTATCAAGTGGGCCCACAGCACGGTGGGCGTAGCCTCTCCTACCGACGATCCTATGGTCAAGAGCGCCCTCCACGGCTACAACCGCACGCATGCCTCTCCCGTCAGTCGGAAGGAACCCGTCACGGCGGATATCCTCGGCAGGCTCCTTGCCTCACTCGATCAGGGCAGCGTTTCTCTGGCAGACCTACGCACCCTTTTTGTTTGTTTCGTCTGCTACGCCGGCTTCCTGCGGTTCGACGATATACGCTCTCTACGGCGGAGAGACTGCGCAGTCTCCTCCGACAGGATGGTCATCCATCTCGCGAGTTCGAAGACCGACCAGTACCGGCAGGGGCGCGACGTCACGATCGCTCGGACACGTAAAGCGACCTGCCCCGTGGCTGTCGCAGAGAGGTATTTCGGCGCCCTCGGCGACCCGCTCGATTCTTCCCTCCCCCTCGTTCGCAGGCTCACCTCTTCCAAGCGGGGCCCGATTCCAACCCGGCACGCCCTGAGCTACACCAGAACCCGCGAGACCGTTTTGGAGGCCCTTAAACCCTTCGTTCCGGACATCGGTCTTTTTGGCCTGCATAGCCTGAGGTCGGGGGGCGCTACGTCCGCAAGCAACGCGGGCGTTCCGCCCTTTCTCATCTCCCAGCACGGGAGGTGGAAGACCAGTAGAGCGAGGGATGCGTACATCAAGTCTGACCCCTCTTCCAACCTCCTCCCTTCCCAGTCCCTCGGCATCTGATAACACGTGTGTTCACACAGGATTTCGATTTATATGATTCCCATTTTCGATGCACTTACGCCATGTCAGGGCGTTCTTGTTTTTTGCGTAATAAACGGCGACCGCTACCGATGCTCAGCATTACCATTATGTTCAAACTCAATTTCGTTTCCCCTTGTGTTCTTATTGTGTTGTATTTGTGTTGTAGTGCATATGTATGGTTTACCTAGAGGTAAATATAGAAAGGAAATTAACTTTCTGACGTAGTAACACGTAGGAAGAAAATGAAGGATCCAGTCTAGTGTAATACGTTCCCCCAAGTATTTACGGGCGCACTACACTAAATTATTGCATTATAAAATGTTACTGATTTAAACATATTGGGGTGGCAACTGCCACCCCTGCCACCCCTGCCACCCCTGTTCCACCGCCCCTGTAGGGTATACCCCCCCTCCCCCCTCACTTGTGGTGCCTGTACAAACATCCCCCACATTTTTCAAAGTTAAATCTTTATAATAATGCATAATGAAAATTAAAAATAACCATACTTCTAAAGTGATAATTTAAAACCCAATTTCAAAAGTTTCTCCCCCATTCTGTCTATTGTATTGTCAATATAGACGAGGTTGACCTTACAACTATATAATGATTTATATCAACCTGTTTTTTTAAAGGGATCTGTATTAAACTATGATTATGATTACACCAAAAACTGACAAAGGGTTGATAGTGTGTATTTCAGTGATCTGATATTAGACCGGCAGCCCAGAGGTCTTTTGTGCATCGAAAAGCGTACTGATTGTTGAACATATGAATATTTAGAGGAGAATGTAACAAATCCAATAATATGAGTCTCCATGGGTGTATCCGTGGATAAAGGGGTCCTTTGCGCCTCCAAAAGTTGGCCCCTGGGGATTGTCCGATGCTTCTATTTTGTGCGATTGTACCGTGTTAATCGTCGATCACGACTCGCCGCGGCGGGGTAAGCGCATCGTAGACAATGGAGAAATCACTGATGCATGTTACCTTTTTCGAACATTTTACGATGCCTGTTTTGAAAGACAAAATACACGTTGATGCATTGGGGATTATATCCAAAACCTCTTGCAACTTAACAAATATGTCTTACAGAGTACAGAATACATATTGGATACAAATGTCATCCGTTGAATTACCCTACAGATGCCTCTGAATGTTGAAGATCGACTCGTTAAAGTTGTCTTTAAACAAATAAGCTTCCACTTTCAGAAATTGTATGTCCGTACGTAAATGAACCCAGAAGAGACGGACACGATCTCTGCACAAACTCGTAAAGGTCAGTTTTATGTGTGTATTGGCGCCAAAGCTGCATGTAGAGGACAATAGACATTCTCTCGCAGGATCTCAAATCGGCTTATAACGCAAAAGGAGGCGACCTCGATAGGTGAATGTGTGTGTGTGTTTGTTTGTGTGTGCCCTGTCGCTATGCCATGCGCTCATATTAGTTCCTCTGCATTCGATTATTTTCTAGACGGGTGTTTATGTAATGTCATCAAATTAATTGGTAAGTGGAAGCCCTGTTTGATCTTGTTTTGGTGATGGGTTCATTAAAATGTATTTATATGGCCTTTGGCATTTTCAAACGTGCTATCACTATGTATTCTGTAATCTGTAAGACATATTTGTTAACCCTAATAGGGCCGGGGGGCGTCTTTTTTTTCCGTAACCTTAATGCGTCGCTTTTCCTCAAAAACTCGTAAAAGCGCGCTGGTAAGCCAAGACTAGCCCCCGCTGCTATTATGTATCAAAATCTACGGCTCTGCGACAGATAAGACAAGTCCAAGGGCAAGGGTGACCATTATTTAATTAGTGTCCGATCTCGATGCGGACTACGACCACGACAATGAGACTAGGAACATTATGATTCATCTAGGCGTATAACTATCACACTCACAGTCATCATGGTGTGTGAAGCCACGATTTTATTGAGAAAATAGATAGGCTTGCGTGTAAATCAACACCGCGAGCTAGTCTTGGCTTTCCAGCGCGCTTTCACGAGTTGCGACGCATTAAGGTTACGGAAAAAAAAGACGCGGCCGGGGGGGGGGGGGCCATAATGGCCCCCCCATCCGCGATTTTTTTTATTGGTCCAAAACGCTGTACGATGACGCGCCGCGGCTTGGTGGCTTTTTTCTATCGGGTCTTGCGCACATTTTAAAACAAAAATTTCGAAAATCGGACCTACCGTTACAAAGTCACGTGACCTTTTGTCTATGCATGTCAGCCCGAAAATCGCTCAATTTCGTGATTTGTGTACAAAACATATGGAAATATCAATTTTCGTAAAATGAGGTGTATCATTAGTTATTTGGTGTTGTTTACATGTTATATGTTGGTTTGGGGATTCAAAATAGTTAAATTATAGTTAGAAATAAAATAAACAAAAAAAACAATAAAATACACAAGTTTAACAAAACAAAGAAATACATAAGAAATTAACAAAACAATAGAAAACATAAGGAAGAACCGGGCTCTTCCAAAAAATGTTGTCGTTTTATCATTACAAATGCTCTAATGAATATATGTAGTGAAAACCAGAGTTTAGTTATGAAGAATATATGATTTATGGGTAAAAATATGAATTTCATGACTTATTTGCATAAATTACCATAAATATGCAAATTAATGCATTTTTCAAAATTTTTACAAATTACCATTGTATTCTATACACTTCACTTATCATGCGTGCACAATTTTACGGCGATCGGCCGCTCCGCGGCCGAGATCTTAGGGGGGGGGGGGGGGGGGGGGCCATAATGGCCCCCCAGCCTGCTGAAGACCTCAAATAGCCCGGCCCTTTTAGGGTTAAGTTGCAAGAGGTTTTGGATATAATCCCCAATGCATCAACGTGTATTTTGTCTTTCAAAACAGGCATCGTAAAATGTTCGAAAAAGGTAACATGCATCGGTGATTTCTCCATTGTCTACGATGCGCTTACCCCGCCGCGGCGAGTCATGAGTGACGATTAACACGGTACCATCGCACAAAATAGAAGCATCGGACAATCCCCAGGGGCCAACTTTTGGAGGCGCAAAGGACCCCTTTATCCACGGATACACCCAGGGAGACTCATATTATTGGATTTGTTACATTCTCCTCTAAATATTCATATGTTCAACAATCAGTACGCTTTTCGATGCACAAAAGACCTCTGGGCTGCCGGTCTATATGTCCACTGAATGCTTAGTGGACATCCCATGTTAAATGTGCTATCATCATCGCAAAGCCGATACATGAACAAAAACGCAATTGAAAGTTAAAATGTGTTTACGCATTGTCTTGTATGTGTTGAATTTATCCCCAGGATCGTTTTGAAATTGAATCATGAATATCGCCAGAAGAAAGAGAAAATTCCCCAAAACTAAAAAAAGTTTCATACGTTATCTATAATGGAAACAAAACTGGTGTGAATAACCATTGGATATATGCAAGCGAGTTTAGTCAATTGGGACAAAGTTTAAGTGCATCCCTTTAACCCTAATAAGGCCGGGGGGGGGCCATAATGGCCCCCCCCTCCGGAATTTTTTTTATTGCTCCAAAACGCTGCAAGATGACGCGCCGCTGCTTGGTGACTTTTTTCTTTCGGGTCTTGCGCACGTTTTAAAACAAAAATTTCGAAAATCGGACCCTCCGTTACAAAGTCACGTGACCTTTTGTCTATGCATGTCAGCCCGAAAATCGCTAAATTTCGTGATTTGTGTACAAAACATATGGAAATATCAATTTTCATAAAATGAGGTGTATTATTAGATATTTGGTGTTTACATTTTATATGTTGGTTTTGGGGTTCAAAACAGTTAAATTATAGTTAGAAATAAAATAAACAACAAAAACAATAAAATACATAAGTTAAAAAAACAAAGAAATACATAAGAAATTAATAAAACAATAGAAAACAAAAGGAAGAACCGGGCTCTTCCAATTTTTTTTGTTGTAGTATCATTCCAAATGCTCTAAAGAATATATGTAGTGAAAACCAGAGTTTAATTATGAAGAATATATGATTTATGGGTAAAAATATGAATTTCATGACTTATTTGCATAAATTACCATAAATATGCAAATTAATGAATTTTTCAAAATTGTAAAAAATTACCATTGTATTCTATACACTTCACTTATCACGCGTGCAAATTTTTACGGCGATCGGCCGCTCCGCGGCCGAGATCTTAGGGGGGGGCCATAATGGCCCCCCCCGGCCTGCTGAAGACCTCAAATAGCCCGGCCTTAATAGGGTTAAAGAGACCGTTACATCGCCATACTTTTATTTACGCGCTTGGATACGAACTCTGCTGAAGCTGATACGAACACGTAAATAGTATTATTTGCATATTATAAACACTATACGAACAATGCCATGATACACTGCAAATACTTATATCGGTAGCGCATTGTAATACTAACTCATATTTCATTCAAACTATTGATTTGCGAGACATATCATACTTCTTTTCATCGGAATCACCTGCATTTTAATTATATTATATCGGTTGCGCATTGTAATACTAACTCATATTTCATTCAAACTAATGATTTGCGAGATATATTATCAGGGGCGGCGGAAGTTCTTTTTTTATTGGGGTGGCAAATATTGTTAGTATACAACTAACGAATGGGCTTCTTGTGATAGTCAAATCTATTACCGAGGTGGGCTCAAAATGATTATTACCCGAAGCGTAGCTGAGGGTAATAGTCATTTTGAGCCCACCGAGGTAATAGATTGCCTATCACAATCAAGCACATTCGTTAGTTGTTTTATATCACTCATCAATATCACGGATTGTGTTCATTTTATAGCAAAATAAGTGAAAATCTCTTTAATAATTTCATAAAATTGCTTGTTAATTTAAAAAAAAAAATCAATCGACATTGATGAAGCCAGTATCCATGGAGCATCTAATACGCTTAAAGTCATTGTTATTTTGCGCATACAATCACAAAAACGCAAAACTGAGTGCGCACCAACGCGCTGACAGTTGCGCACATACGCGATGAATGCGTGCTAGCGCTCCCACGGATGTGCTTATTGGCTGTCTTGGCGTTCTTCTTCAAAGGGTGTTAGTTTTTTTTTATTAACAAGAGCAATCACGTGACTAGAACGTGTGCGCCATAGAGTACTGCACAAATTTGGTCGCGTGTGCATTTTGCTAAAACACATGATCTATGGGACGAGCGCGTAACGAACTTTTAGTGTTAGTTTTTTGCTAACAAGCCCGGTCACGTGATTGCGCGGGGACTGCGCGTGTTGTCCAAAACTATAATTTGTCAAATGCAATGGTAAACGATCTTATGAGGGATATAATAAACATTATATCCCTCATAAGATCGTTTTACCATTGTATTTGACAAATGATAGTTTTAGACAACACGCGCAATCCCCGCGCAATCACATGACCGGGCTTGATGGCAAAAACTAACACTAAAAGATCGTTACGCGTTCGTCCCATAGATCATGTGTTTTAGCAAAATGCACACGCGATCAAATTTGTGCAGTACTCTATGGCGCACACGTTCTAGTCACGTGATTGACATTGCTGGTAAAAACTAACACCCTAGCATAGAAGTATGAATAAACAAACCAACCCGTGTATAACTAGAAGGCTCACTTAACGCGCGCAAGTCACGTGTCCCATAGACTTTGTACATGGGCAACATGGCGGAGTGAACCGATTTTTGAAGCTCCCGTAGCCCACTTCTCTACGTCATCGCGTAGTGACCTAGAAATACTGGACCAATCATCATGCTATGCAGTGCGTAGACTATCGCGCCTATTTTCCTGCGCACTGTCCTAGATTTCATCACGCTTATGAGAACAATGGGAGCCATTGTGACGTATGCATATGAACTTGTTTTATTGACCTCGATCCCGTGACGACGCGTTTGAACTACTCTGTGATTGGTTAACTGTAGTTCCCAAGTAGCCCATAATGCAACCAGTTGTGGGCTCTTCCGGTGAGCAAAAATCGCTGCACTCTGGCAGCAGTGACACCCCCCTGCACCCTAGGAAGAAGAACGCCAAGACAGCCAATAAGCACATCCGTGGGAGCGCTAGCACGCATTCATCGCGTATGTGCGCAACTGCCAGCGCGTTGGTGCGCACTCAGTTTTGCGTCTTTGTGATTGTATGCGCAAAATAACAATGACTTTAAGCGTATTAGATGCGCCGTGGTTCTGGAGGCTCATACTGGCTTCATTAATGTCGATTGATTTTTATATCAAAATTTACAAGCGATTTTTATGAAATATTAAAGAGATTTTCACTTATTTTGCTATAGCTGAACACAATCACTGATATTGATGAGTGATATAAAACAACTAACGAATGTGCTTGATTGTGATAGGCAATCTATTACCTCGGTGGGCTCAAAATGACTATTACCCTCAGCTACGCTTCGGGTAATAATCATTTTGGGCCCACCTCGGTAATAGATTTGACTATCACAAGAAGCCCATTCGTTAGTTGTATACTATACGAACAAAGCCATGATACACTGCAAATACTTGTATCGGTTGCGCATTGTAATACTAACTCATATTTCATTCAAACTTTTGATTTGCGAGATATATTACAGGCTACTTCTTTTCATCGGTATCACCTTCATTTTAATTGATGAATATAAATTACGATTTGTTTCATTTGACCCAGCTTCAAATAAGTTTAAATCAAAAACCTTGAATGTAAAGTTATATTACAAATGTATTTATTACAATTATCTCAAAAACCTCACGCACGCCCGCTCTATCCTTCCCGTGTAGAAACTGCAGGGGGGCATTGAGGTGTGCCGATGAACATTTATATATATTATTATTCTTCATTGTCAGCTCCACAGATCAAGAGGAAGACATACTCGGTTTTCGCTCTCTACAGCTACTCGTCACAAAGTAAGTATTGCAGTGTCTATTTTCTGCAGAAAGATCCACACTCGTATCAGTGTGCCGAGACAAATTCATATAAATACTTCATAAATAGTGAATTATTTTTTCTTCTTCATTGTCAGCTCCACAGATCAGAAGGCAGGAGACAGATCATACATACTTGGTTGATACTCCACATAGCTACTCGCCACAAAGTAAGTATTGTCAAATTTCTGCAGAAAGAATCGCAATCATATAATTTGTTTCGCGTTGACCATTTCAAGGGACTCATTTTGAACGTTTCGATGCATCCCGGGGGAGCCACTCAACTATACAGGGTGTCTCAGAAAGAATGCAAGACCTAGGATCGTTAATTTTATCAACATCATCGACCAAATGTCATTGTTTTTTTTGGATTGGGTAGAACATTCTTTTTCCAACAAAATGATACCATAAGCATAGATTTTGGGTAAGGCGTTTGGACCCTAGGGCCATTTTTCTGAGGCAATGTCGTTTCCTAAATTTGCTACTTTTTCGTCTCCAGCGATCCTCTGAACACTGGGACATTCTCGCCCCAAGGCCTCCCATAGAAAAAGAAACGCATGACTGCTCTCCATTTGATAAAGAAGACAATGTTGCATAATCAAGTACCCCATACGGTATGGCTCACATTGTCTTCCTTATCAAAGGGAGTCATGCGGTTCTTCTGTCTATGGGAGGCCGTGGGGCGAGAATGTCTCAGTGTTCAGAGGATCGCCAGAGACGAAAAAGTAGCAAATTTAGGAAACGACATTACCTCAGAAAAATGGCCCTAGGATCCAAACGCCTTACCCAAAATCAATGCTTATGGTATCATCTTGTTGGAAAAAGAATGTTCTACCCAATCAAACAAAAAACAATGACATTTGGTCGACGATGTTGATGAAATGAAGGATCGTAGGTGTTGCATTCTTTCTGAGACACCCTGTATTGCTTTACACACGCGCGACCCCAAAAACGCGTAAAAAGGTAGTACCACTTTTTGCCGATCATGGCAGCCAATCTGCTACTCAGCCAGATTCCGCTCTATGTATTCATATCGTATGCATAAATTTTGCCTGCGCACGCACCAATAAGCAATGCAGAGGGGTATTATTTTGTGCTTTATGGAACCTTAACATAGTCTTTATTGAATAAATGTGGTATCAAATTTTAGAGGAAGAATCATATTTTATGTCTATAATGTTAAATCCAGCATTTAAAAAAATTGTACTGGTGAAATTTGTTGTCAAATATCACCAAAAAATTATAAGTTCAGAGGTTAAAAATAACAGTTTATCCATCTTGCGTCTCAATGATTTTATAATCATTGTAAAGCATGTTTCATACTCTTTCAGAATATGTAGGTTTTATTTTGCTACGTTGGATAATCGGGTCAGGAGCCAAGAAAATACCACTCAAGTACAAATTAAGAAGAACTAAAATGCGAACGAGCATTCCCATTGGATTGTACGAAGGGGTGTGTTTGTAGCGGGCCAGTGATTGGTCTAGTTCATAAAACGCAATACCAGCCTCCCCCTCGGAACAACGCGCTGTGCGGGAAAGATAAAATCTCTCTCCCCTCTCTCTTTATCGCGGGAAATCATCTGACGTGGAGAATCTGCGCGATGCTAATTCAGCCAATCAACGGGCTGGATTGCCGCTGAATGCCAACAATTCGATATTTTATTCTGTCCTTTGCTGGTCTTTGTTGGCTCCTGACCCGATTACGAAATAAACGGCTACGAAATATTTATAAAGTGCATTTAATTGTCTTTCATATGATATAAATATGAAGGAGACGCAACTTCATGTTATAAGTTTTCAAGCGCAATGAAAAAAATCTTTTAAAAAGGAATTTTGTCAAGTTATTACACTTGATTTTCATCTTTTTGTCTTTGTCAAATTGAAAATATATTTATATGGAAGCAAAGAGTGAACTATTTTCTGCATTGTCATATATCACATTGTACAATATGTTATTGCAAACTGAAGTTATCACATTTTAAAAATAATGTGTCTCCAGCCGCGTAATACTCGGGAAAGAAAGTTGGATCGGGGGAATCTGAAAAGGACGAGCGCTTTAGCCTCATTAAAACATGCACGGCTCTCTGACTGATGGCGCGTGACGCGCGTGACGCGTTTAGGCAAAGGTTTAGGGTGTCAAAAAGGCCGAAATCAGAAAAAACTAGATGGATCTTCGATTGCGCGCAATCAAAAATTATGCCTCCGCTATCACGCGATTTTAATATCAAGCCCAAATTAACATGCACTGATTTAATTTTTAACAATATTTTTCATATATTTTGAGTCCTGTGACCTTGACCATATGACCCTAATCTTTGATGGCTCCCTAAAAAACATTCAGGTACCAAGTTTGATTGAAATCTGACATTTAGTTCTTGAGATTTTGGCATTACAAGCTTTATTGCATGTATAATGAGTCCCGTGACCTTGACCTCAACCTCATGACCCCAACATTTTATGGCTACGTTGACTCTTTATGATACATTCAGGTACCGAGTTTGATTGAAATCTGACATTCAGTTCTTGAAATTTTGCCATTACAAGCCATTTTCGCATACATATTGAGTCCTGTGACCTTGACCTTTGACCGCATGACCCCCCAAATCTAATCAGATCAGTGGCACCCCGATATGTACACTCATAACAAGTTTGAAATTGATCCGTCAACCAGTTCTTGAGATATCGCGAGAACGAGGCATTTTTGTATATATATTGAGTCCTGTGACCTTGACCTTTGACCTCATGACCCCTAAAATCTAATCAGATCATTGTCATCCCAATATGTACACTCATACCAAGTTTGACATTGATCCGTCAACTGGTTCTTGAGATATCGCGAGAACGAAAACGGGACGTACGGACGGACGGACGGACGGACGGACGGACAACCCGAAAACATAATGCCTCCGGCCACTTCGTTGGCGGAGGCATAAAAAGGGTATCTTTTGACAAATACGCGTTAAGGGTATCTTTTTCTCCAAACTTGTTTTCTCCTAACTTGTTAAAGGGGTATGTTTTAGGGGTTATACTTGGTTAGGGGGCAAAATTGTCAAAAAAGCACGCGAAAATACTTGAATAGGGTATAAATTTGGACAATGGATAAAACTTGTTTAGGGTGGGTTTGAAAAACCTGTGGTCGCGCGTGTGTACAGCAATATAGTTGAGTGCCCCCCCCCCCCCCCCCCCCCCGGGCGATGCATAATGATATAACTAATTCTGTATTTTAATCGCTATAAATGCTATTATGCGATTAACACAATTTCATTAAAAGGATCTAGTAACTTTGTTGAAATGAGCGAAAAGTGATGAATGGTCGATACAATGTGTATTTTTGTGATCTGATATGTCCAGTAAGTAATGTCTGAACATGTCACGTTAAATGCGTGTTATGTGGCGGGGGGGGGGGGGGGGGCGGGTTGGAGTGTTCAACCCCCCCCCCCCCCCCCCCCTCCCCCTTTCGAACAGGTTGACTGTTCGTCGTCGAGCCCCTCCTACCACCAACCCTCTCCTTGCAATAACTATACCGGCGCTGTAGTTCTTATCAGAACTACAAGCTCAAGAAAGAATACCAACAGTCCTTTCCAGGACTACCAACAGTCCTTTCTAGGACTACCACAGTCCTTTTTAGGACTATCCTAGAAAGAACACCAAACAGTCCTTCTAAGGACTCACCAATCCTCTCCTTATACATGGTGCAATCGCAAACCACACGTATTATGTGATAGTTTGTTATCAACATTGATAACAAGAACCCGACTTGCATTTAGCAATTGCACATAACACTCTCCACCTCTCCTTCTCTTTACAGAAGGAAATGATGTCATCAAAGATCCTGATTATCTTCCTGGCTCTCGTGGTCGTCGCAATGGCCTTCAAGCCCAGGGAGAAGGCGGACGACCAGCTCAACTTCGATCTCGAGCGTCTGAAGAGAGCCCCGATGATCAGCGGAAACATCCAGAAGCGAGCCAAGCGAGATGGGCCCTTTGAGAATCGTCTGTGTTGTACTTTTCATCTCTCGTGCTGTCAAATCCGATAATTAAATCGTTTCCGTCGCCGTCACAAGATGGCGCTGTTAAAGCATCCGCACTGGGAGGCGCCATTTTAATACCCACATTGCACTAAGGCCCGTACCAAATCGCTTCTTCATTATTTGACTGTACGTTGCGTGAGCGTCGCACTCACGCACGCATCCACACAAAGTTCCAAAGATATGGCTCCACTTAACATTTTGCTTAATTGTAAAAAAAAACAGCCTTTCTCTTATACGTTCCTCGAAGCCATCTAAAAATTGAAGACACAGTTTCTCTGTTAACAAAAAAATCATTCATCTTGAGTGCAAAAAACGAAAAAAATAAATAACATACACGAAACTCTTCGTACCCATGTCTCTTTGAGCAAAATTCAAATTCAAAATAAAATAAAATTTATTAGATTCCCACAATTATTTTCTCATTTGTTTGTGCGTGTTTAAATAAAAAATGGTTGTCGTCACTATAACACAGAGTTGATTAAATTCATTATGTTGACTATTATAAGGGGGTGGTTGTTGTTGTTATTGTTGTGGTGGTGATGGATAGGAAAATGATTATGATGATGATGATCATCATCATAATTAAGATTATGATGATAATGATGATGACATGCGTGGTTGAGGTGATTACGATTATGGTGTCAAACATTATGATACAGATACTTCTCTTAATACAATCGTGTAGTCATGATTGATGATTATGATGATGATGATCATCATCATAATAATATTGACGTTTAGAGGGTGGAGTAGCGGTTGGCTGGCTGTGGTGGCGACAAAACGGTTTCGCAGATTCACACATACTCTATTCAGCCTTCCCCTTTCTACATGTTCTATATTTCCGTGGAACAGTATACAAATGATGCACAGGCATGAGTGGATCGGTACGAATTGGATGCACGAGTTTAACTTTGGTATCGCTCTTGGGTTTTAGACCATTTCCAAAGTTAAAAGAGTGCATACAATTCTTACCGATCCACGAAATATGCCTGTGCAGCATTTGTTTTATAAAATGGGCGCGAAAAAATGTGAAAATCAGACTTTTTCCCAGTAATGGCTAAATTGGCTAAATTTACCGACCCATGGCTTCAAAAGCACCGACCCATGGCTGCAAAAGTACCGACCCATGGCTGGGGAAAAAATTTATTTCACATTTAAATTTTTGTCTTTTTTTAATTATACAAATTTGTTTATATTAGTTTAAAAAAAAAAAATGAAAAAAAAAAATCAGATTTTTTTTTTTTAGATGAAATAAAAAAATGTATATCAATTTTAACAGAAATATATATATTTTTTTTAATCCACAAAATACCCCTGTGCAGCATTATTTTCTATAAAATAAGCGGAAAAAAAATGAAAATCAAACTAAAGTGAGCCATGTATCAGTAAAAAACTTTTACATGCTAATTGACCAATCAGAATGCAGGGATTCTTCTACCCATTTTATAATAACATTTTACGTTGAAAATGTATATCATCATTCCAGATTCCAGAAGCTTTAATAACACTCTATTTAGACTTCCCCTTCTGCACATCCGTGGGTATGGTTGGACAGTAAAGTGTGACGATGAAAGTGTATTATAATGATCTCCGAGGCTTCACATACGCTCTATTCAGCCTTGACGAAGAAAATGTATATAAATGTTTCAGAAAATGTTAGGTTGTCATTAATCTTCATACTCCGCAGAAGAAAATCATACTTGGTTTATACTCCCTACACCGTTACACAATACTCAACACAAAGTAAGTATTGTCTAATTTTTGCAGAAAGAACAGCAATCATGCCAATTTGATCACTTTGATCATTTTATACGATTTTCGAATCATGTTTATGTTATTATATAACTTAGTATTTATTGCAATCGTAATAAAACAAAACTGTATAAATGCAACTGGGCAATGGTGACTCATATGTTGCGGAGCTATAATTTCTTCTAGGGAGGAGACGGGGGCACCATAAAGTATAACTTTTCTGTCATGTCTGTGGTCCGAATATCACCATTCTTCATTTACGTTGTCTTTACGAGGGGGAAAACGGCAGACCTTTTCCGGATGAGTCAACAGTATTGTTAACTGTTTCATATCTGGCGCCCAAATGAATATTATTGTAAAATATGATTGTTTGTTCTCAACAGCGACATAATTCAACTGTTGGCACTAACATTTAGCATTGCACATATAACCCTCTCCACCCATCCCCCTTCCCCATTTTCAGGAGATGATGTCATCAAAGATCCTGTTTATCATCCTGGCTCTCGTGGTGGTCGCAATGGCCTTCGAGTTCGAAGATGAGACGGACGATCAGCTCGACTTAGAGTTCATAAAGAGAGCCCCGATGACCGGCAGAGATTTCTTAAAGCGAGGACCACCACCGGGATACATCATGCAGAATGCGCCCTCGGCCAAACGTGTTGCGGCCATGAAGAAGTCCAGTCGTGTATGCTGTAATTTTGGGTAATTACAGGGTCACGTCGTCGTGTCACATGGCGATTTTTGTTAATGTTTGCCCAGAGAGACGCCATGTTGGCACCCACATTGTGTATATCCTGTATTCAACGCTAGAATGAAGCTTCCATAAGTGTCGAGCTAACGTATGACTCTGCATACAATTCTAAAGACATGACTCTACTTATTAAAGTGATCCTCAAAGATCATGCACCAATATAACTGTAAGACTCTTCTGATTAATGTGTGATAATTGTATAGATAGTATTTTATTCAATAGTGGTGGTCCTGGTTGACAAGATGATGATGATGATGATGACGGTGATGTTCGTGGTGGTGTTGGTGAATGGTAGTAAAGGTGATAGGTGTTGATGATTGTAATGGTGGTGGTGATGGTTGTAATGGTGGTGGCGGTGATGTTATGGTGGTGGTGATGGTGATGGTGGTGGTGGTAGTAATGGTTGTAAGAGTGGTGGTGGTGATGTTTGTGGTATAGTGGTGGTGGTGGTGGTGATGGTTGTAATGGTGGTAGTGGTGGTGGTGATAATGTTCATTATGTTTATAATGGTGGTTGTAGTGGTTGTGGTGGTGCTTTTGGTGGTGGTAATGATGATGGTTGCGGTGATGGTGGTAATGGCGGTGATGGTAGTGGTGGTGATATTTTTACGAGTGGTGGTAGTGTTGGTGTATGTGTTGATGTTGGTGATCAAGATGGTATTATTATAGTGGTGGTGGAGGTACTGGTGGTGGTGGTGGTCACTCATGTTAATGATGATGCTGATGATGATGATGTTGATGATGATGATGATGATGATGACGACGGTGATGACAACGACGGTGATGTTCGTGGTGTTGGTGGTGAATGGTAGTAAAGGTGATGGTGGTGGTGGTGACGGTGGGAGTGGTGGTGGTGATGGTTGTAATGGTGGTGGCGGTGGTGGTAATGGTGATGATGATGGTGGTGGACTGGTGGTGGTAGTAATGGTGATGGTGGTGGTGGTGGTGGTTGTGGTGATGGTTGTAATGGTGGTGGTGTAATAATGGTTGTAATGTTTATAATGGTAATGATGATGGTTGCGGTGATTGAAATAAAATTTGAAAATTGAAAATTGAAAATTTAAATATGGGATGTGTTAGCCTGAATTACCATTTCTACCAAGTTTCAGCAAATTTGAAGCGGGTGCGATGACAAATTCACAACATTTTGGTTGATTTGACAGGGAATGACCCTGAAGCGTGACGTTGAAAATGTATTATACATGATCCAGAAGCGTCAAACACGCTCTATGCTGACGATTGGGTTGTCTGTTTTTTTGCCAAACACGTTCAATCAGTTTTGATTATTTACGTCCTTTATCGTCACGATCTAGGAGACGCAGCCGATGTTCTAACCCGTACGCCGATACGTGCGAGGAGCAGAGCTCTGACCACTTGACCAGATCACCTCTTCTCTATGATCAGCCTTCCCCTCTCTATACTCTCATCGCCCATGGGCGTGGTCAGATGGTGGGACAGTAAATTGTTGCGATAAAAATGTATCTCAAAAGCTTCGAAGGTGCTCTTTGATCAGCCACCTCCTGTCTATGGGCCTGGTCAGATGGTGGGACAGTATTGTATTTCTACAATTATTTCACACGTTTCGCACACGGTTTTTTTTTTCAACCTTCCTTTTTTAAAACTTCCATGGGATGTTATAAATGTTTAAATGTAACGAGGAAAATGTTTGTCATATTTCAGAAGCTTTCAACTTGCTCTATTACCAGCCTTTCTATCCTTCTTATAACCTAACCAGGCGCCGTACGTAGTACGGCGCCTGGCATTCTGAGCTGTGTATACCGTGATGGTAACACTTTATAGGCTTTAACGGCAAACACACTTCAACAAAACCATAAAATTTCATACTTTAAATAACATATCTCGGTTCATACTTACGAATTATGTTATGCATGGACATCAATAATCCAACTGGTAAAAGGTCTGATGCTCCATTCGTTTGATTTATCCTGAAATTTACTATAAAACTGGCAAGATTACAGAAGTGACGAAAATGGTATCCGAATTTGTTCGCTGCATGCAATATCAGGTGATCGAAAACTTGTCGGCAATGCGCGAGGTCGCAGGTCAAACTTTGGCGTACGAGCCTGGATGTGCGCGCGTTCTGTACAGCGATTGATCTATTTCTGCGTGCGCGATACACCCCTGTACATGACAGTCCCTGGCTTATTGTATTAGTCAACCGATCGCCACTTACGCGCGGAATACCTCCTATCCCCGCGCATGCGCTATGCATTGCCGACGAGTTTTCGGTCACCTGACATTGCATGCAGCGAACAAAGACGAAGGAAATAACAGTCATCATCATCATCATCATCAATTTGAGGTAAGTTATCATTCTTTTGCAACAAATTAAATATCAAGCAAGGTAGGTTGAATGTTTAATTCTTGTCTACAACTAAAAAAAAAATAATAATAATAGATGGAAAGTTCTTGAAACCACCCGTCGCAAAATTTCCTCAAATTTTTTTAGCGTCTCGTCTTCACAGCGCCGTACTACGTACGGCGCTGATCACAGTTATCCTTCTTATACCTCTATGGGCTTGATATGACGGTGTTAAAGTGTGACAATGCAAATGTACAAAATAGTTGCAAAAGCTCTAGCTATTGGTGTTGTCACATGCACATCACCGGATAGCGTAAACGATGCTCGACGGTTTGACATTTTGCGAAATCAAATTTTCAGTTGGGGAAAGTTGTCTTAATTGCTGCATGCGCAAAACTTTCCTCCTGATAAAATAACGATCATCGCCTGACAAGGAACGCATTCGCAGAACAGGAAATGGCCGAGAAACGCACACAAATGTAAACGAACGGATTTCATTTTGTTTTTGTTCTCCATCGGGCGTCCGTTATCGCTATTCGATCATTTGTGACCAAGCTATAATTTTGCTTTCCTTCGGGCGTCCGTTAACGCTATCCGGTGATATGTGACCTGTAAGTTGCAATTAATCGTAAGTCAGATCACGTGTTCTAGATGCGCAAATTTGATTGGTTGAAACGCGTAAATTTTCTGACTTACGATCAATCGGTACTTACAATCGATTGTATCTCTTTCTGCAACGGGGCCAAGGTCTTATCAGCCTTCATATTTCTATACGTTCATGGGAGAGTGAAGTGTGACGAGAAAACAATCAATGTAATTATTGCGGTGAGACGGTATTATTATTCTTCATTGTCAGCTCTACAGAATTGAGACAAGTGTGCCGATGAAAAATGTATTATATTACAAATCTCACAAACTTCACACACGCTCTAGACAGCCTTCCCTTTTATAAAGTTCTGTTGGACTCTGAAGTTTGACAAGGACCTTGTATTATATAAATAATTAAGAACAAACACAATTTATTATTATTCTTCAATGTCAGCTTCACTGAAGGGAGACAAGTGTGACGATTGATTAATAACTATTCAAGAAGCTTCAATCCTTTCTATACTAATCTGTGGGCATGGTGGCCCAGTAAAGTGTGACGATAGAAATGTATTATAACAATCTCAAAAAACTACACGCACGCTTTATTCAGCCTTCTCATTTATAAACTTCCGTGGGATAGTGAGGACGTGTGCCGAGGAAAATTTATAGAAATATTCCATAAATAGTGAAGTTATTACTATTCGCCATTGTCAGCTCCACAGATCAGGAGGCAGGACTTAGATCAGGCATACTTGGTTTATACTCCCCATAGCTACTAGCCACAAAGTAAGTATTGTCAAATTTCTGCAGAAATAACCGCAATCATTATAATTTCTTTCACGATGATCATTTTAAGTGATACATTTTGAACGTTTTGATACATAATATGTTCATTATAATATAACTAGTTATTTATTCCATGGTGCGTTATAAATTGTATACAAACTTTGTTATTCATATTCACAACTTGTTATGACTTGTTATTCATTCAAATCGCAATACGTACTTTACTTATAAATACAAGAGGGTAATGATCGAGGACTGAACATTATAAGCGTGAAGGTAATTTTGTTTTATTATGTGAGGTGCAACAGTAAGTCCTTGTATCTAATTTTCAATAGCTAATTATTTATTCCAATCGTTATAAATCGTAATAAATACTTTACATATAAATGCAAAATGTAATGATGGTAAAACATAAGAGCTATAATGTTTTTCTTGCACAATATTGTATGAGGTGCAACAGTAATTCCTTGTATCTAATTTTCGAGGGTTGTATTTTGGGTTGTATTTAGAAAAAACCAACAGACTCTGATCAGATAAGTAAAACGTAATGTTGACTGTTTCATCACTAATGTTGGCACTAATTGTAACATATCTAGCAATGTTGAACCCCTCCCCCCCTTTTTCAAATTTTAGCCGGTCTCGAGGCTCTTTTAAGCTGTCTCGACCGTATGAAACCTGGGCTCGACCGACTAAAACCTGGTCTCGACCGACAAAAACCCGGTCTCGCCCCCCAAAATGTGTGCAGATCTCCGGTCTCGGGTTCAAAAATGTTGAAAGTACTTGGTCTCGGCTTGGAATTTTTTTTTACGGACACCCCCCCCCCCCCCCCCCCCCCCCGCACTGAGAGGGGTTTTCAACTTTGAAGGTACTTGGTCTCTGTCTCGAAAAAGTTGAAAGAACTTGGTCTCGGCTTTGAAATTTTTTTTAACGTACACCCCCCTCCCCCTCCCCCCCCCCCCCCCCCCCACTGAGAGGGGTTCTCAACTTTGAAGGTACTTAGTCTCGGTCTCGAAAATTTTGAAGGTACTTGGTCTCGGCTTGAATTTTTTTACAAAATAACCCCCCCCCCCCCTCCCCCCCCCCTTAACAAATCCTGGGTACGCCACTGACAACACTCAGCACAGTCCTCTCCTTCTCTTTACAGAAGGAAATGATGTCATCAAAGATACTGATTATCTTCTTGGCTCTCGTGGTCGTAGCAATGGCCTTCGAGCTCGGAGATGGAACGGACGACCAGCTCGACTTCGAGCTGGAGTTTCTGAAGAGAGCCCTGATGATCAGAGAAGAAATCCGGAAGCAAGGTCGACAGATGAAGTCGGAAAGCTTGCTTGACTTGTTGATGGCGGCCAAGCGAGGTGGGGACGGCGGGGGTTAGAGTCTGTGTTGCACTCATCACCTCTCGTGCTGTGAAGTCCGCTAATGAAAGATTTTCCGTCGCCGCTGTTTAAAAATCCGCACCGGGAGGCGCCATCTTAATACCAACATTGCATTAAATCCTTTACCAAAGACGCTTAATTGCTTCTTCATTATATGCCTGAATGTTGCGTGAGCGTCGCACTCACGTGAGAATCTGCACAAAGTTCCACAGATTGGCAAGAAAACAGCTTTTTCTCTTTTTACGTTTCCCTAAGCCTTCTATAACTTGAGGAGCTCTATTTAAACAAAAGTCATTCATCTTGAGTGCACGTATAATAAAAAAATGCACATATGCATATATATACCCCAGCCTCTTTGAGCAAAATTAAGATTTAAAATAAACTCAAATTTATTACAGTCCTACAATTATTTTCTCATTGTTTTTTGTGTGTTTAAATCAAAATGGATGTCATCCGATTCATTCTAAGACAGAGTTGATTAAATACATGATGTTCACTACTATCATAGGGGGATTGCCAGTGGCGTAGCGACGGGAGCACGGGGGGGGGGGGGGGGCACGTGCCCCGCAAATAATTTGGAAAATACAATAGAAAAAATAAGGGGACATTTGTTTTTAAATCAAAGAAATACATATGGTGTGCCCCCCAATAATTTTTCGTGCCTCCCAATTAGTCCGACCACGCTACGCCACTGGTGATTGTTACTGTTGTTTTTGTTGTGTTGGTGATGGTTAGGATAATGATGATGGTGATGATGATGATGATGATGATGATGATGATGTCTGATAATGATGATGATGGTGATGATGATGTCTGATAATGATGATGATGATGATGGTGATGATGATAATGATGATGATGTTTGATAATGATGATGATGATGATGATGATGATGATGATGTGTGATAATGATGATGATGGTGATGATGATGATGATGATGATGATGTCTGATAATGATGATGGTGATGGTGATGATGATAATGATGATTATGATGATAATGATGATGATGATGATTATGATGTCTGATAATGATGATAATGATGCTGATGATAATGATGATGATGATGATGTATGATAATGTTGATGATGATGATGATGATGATGATGATGATGATGATGATGATGATGATGATGGGGATGATGATGTCTGATGATGTTGATGATACGTTGAATAGAGGTGATCGGCTGTCTCACGATGACGTGGCGAATGTAGCGACGTTTCGACTGCGTACTGCTACTGCTAGTCTTCGTCAGGCACTGAAGACGTGGTGCTGCGGGGTCTCATGCATTAAAGGGACTTAGTAACATTGTCCAAATCCTCAAAATAAAATTTTAATTCTAGCGGTTCCCTTATACCTTGTTGTATTCGTATTAACAATAAAATCACGGGACAGGTTTCGGTTTTTCAAATTTCCCTTTCGTTACAAAGATATGTATGATTGAAGTATTCAGATAAGAAAAACTCCGGGCGAGTTTTTCTTCCGTGTACAAAGTGAGTGCAGTGAGTTACTGAATATCACTTTGCATTTTCGCTCATTACTTGGCCATACAATGTCCATTTGACTTGAAATTTTCACACAATACCCTGTGGACATATGAGATAACAACAATATACATTGCATCAACCATTCATCACTTTTTGAACATGTCAACAAAGTTACTAGATCCCTTTAAGTGCCTAAAGCTACGCCCGGACCGCGTGCACGCCGACAAGTCCGCCGTGATTGGTGGACGCAGCGTGCATTGTGCTCCCGATACCGCGCTCTCATTGGTCGGTGCCTGCGGGGGCGGTGCGGGGGCGGTGCCGCGCTCTGATTGGTCGTCAGTGTGCGCGGCGTCCGTGCAGGGGGCGGTGCCGCATTCTGATTGGTCGTCAGGGTGCGCGGCGCAGGTGCAGGGGGCGGGGCTCGTCTCTCATTGGTTGAGTGCTGGCGTGGAGGCGCATGCCGGTTGCGTACCGGTGCGAACCGCTTGGCTGCCCGGCCACGTTCCGTAGTGGAGAGAGCGGCGGCGCGATCCGTAGTCCGTCGAGCGCTGTGATGGCGGATGGTGGGTAACCAACACTTGGGTATGTCAATGCCACTGTCTCGATTGACGTTGTGAGGATGAAGGCGAATGTGCAGAGCCTCTTTCACAATGTTGTTGATGATGATAACGATGATGATGATGATGATGATGATGATGATGATGATGATGATGATGATGATGATGATAATGATGATGAGGAGGAGGACGACGACGACGAGGAGGCGGAGAATAGTGATGCTGATTGTGATAACAAAGACGATGACGATGACTACCAGTCCAGTATTGAAGCTATTCCCTCTTAATGACACGTGTGTGATGATAATGATGATGATGATGATGATGATGATGATGATGATGATGATGATGATGATGCTGATGTAATATTTTTCTGATTGATGTGTGCTCGTTTAAAAGATAAGGAATATTATTGCCTAGTAAATCAGTGACAATTGATAAAAATGACTGCCTATGTATGTTTGACAACAAGCAAAAAGCGTTCCGAAACGCATTCCAATTCAATCATCAATATCTCCATAATAAGGAAGACATTTTGGAAAATTCAAACTCATTTCAATCTTCTTTTACCATTAGCCAAACAACACGTTACAAGAGAGGTATGAACGCTCCAAGTGATCTTGGTTAGTCGAATTTGATCAAGTTAATGGATTACATGCACCCTTTTTTGCTAATATTCCATAGTGCTGTTTTGAAAGTAAAAATCGAAAGGGAATCCTAGCATGAGAACAGTTTCTACTCTTTATTTGCCCTCTAAGCCTTCTAATACTTGATGCCACAGTTTATTTTTAAAATATCACCCGACTTGAGTGCACGACGTCTAATAATGACATCAACACAACACATGATACTTCATGCGCAAAACATTGCGCCGGAAAGAACAACGTACCTCAAGGAATTAACGCATTCGCTGAACAAGAAATGGACAACAAACGCATAGGAACGGAATACGGATTGATAATTTGCTATCCGGTTTTTTTTTTCAGGCTTCAATCTTTCTATACGTCCATGGGACCGTGGGACCGTGGGACATTGAAGTGTGAGAAGAAAAGGTATAAGTGTGACGTTATTATTATTCCTCATTGTCAGCTCCGCAGAAGAAAGACAACTGTGACGAAGAAAAAGTATTAAATAATCTCAACATTTTACACACGCTCTATTCAGCCTTTTCATTAATAAACTACTGTTGGACTGTGAAGTGTGACGAGAAAAATGTATTATGACTAATATAGAATTGTAAAGTTATGATCATTCTTCAATGTCATGCAGCATCACTGAATCAAGACAAGGGTGACGATTTAAATTGAAATAACCTTTCTAGGCTGGTGTATTTTGCCCGCGAATACAATCTTCCCCATTTTCACCCGGGTTATTACAATTTAACCACCCGAACATGATAATACTTTTGCCCAAATATGATATACATGTAAGTTTGCCCGAAAACGATATGAGTTTTCTCGAATGTGACATGCTTTTGCCCGAAAATTATGTGGTTTCTGCCCGAAAATTGCCTTTTTTAAAACTCCAGGGGGGGGGGGGGGGTGGGGCTGCAGCCCCCCCCCCCTTCCCGCCTCCTACGCCTACAGCCGTTCCATTATTAACTTCTGTGAAACAGCGAAGTGTGACGAGGAAAACGTATATTGAGAAATAGTGACTAGTATTCTTCGTTGTCAGCTCCACAGATCAGGAGAAGAACAAAGTATATATTACTTCGTTTATATTGCCTACATCATTACATGCTACTTACCACAAAGCAAGTACATTGTATTATCTTTTTTCTGCAGAAAGAACATCAAACATGTCCATCTTTCATGCGGTTTTTTGTATGAATGTACAATTTAATACTCAGTATCTATTGCCAGAAATAGCCGATAGACATCGGCGAAACGTCGCACTTACACATATAAAGCCCTCTGCAGACAGAGTCGACTCGACCCGATCCGACTGGTTTTCATTCGGATCGGCTCAGTTTTCAGTGCCTCGCGACACACATTTTGCCAGTCGAGAGACAGGCGGATGCCAGTTGGGGCCGATTCAACACAATTAATCGGCTCCGACCGACCGGGCCCAACTCTAGCCTGATTGAAACTAGTCGGATCGGGTCGAGTCGGCTCTGTCTGCGCCGGGCTTTAGTTTGTCCAGAATTTGATTCATACATTTTTTATATTTACGATTACTGTTTCATCACTGCCGTATACAAAATGAATATTGTGGTAAAAATATAATGTTTTTTCTCAACATTGACAGCATTAAAGTGTTGTCAACTACATTTAGGGATTGCACATAACCCTCTCCACCCAGTGGTGGATCCAGGGGGGGGGGGGGGAGGGGGGGGGGGGTTAGGGGGTTTAAACCCCCCCCCCCCCCCCCCTTTGGGCTGCCAAGTGAAAATGTATCAGTGAAACAAGTGAACAATAGTGGAAAAAATCACTTACGGGGCTCATGGACGATGCTCCGCATCGTCATTGGGTCAAACACCCCCCCCCCCCCCCCCCCCTTAGCAAAAAGCTAGATCGTCATTGGGTCAACCCCCCCCCCCCCCCTTAGCAAAAAGCTAGATCCGCCCCTGCCACCTCTCCCTATCTTTACAGAAGGAAATTATGCCATCAAAGATCCTGGTTATCTTCCTAGCTCTCGCCGTGGTCGCAGTAGCCTTCAAGCCCGGGGAGGAAACGGACGACCAGCTCGACTTTGAGCTCGAGTTTCTGAAGAGCAGAGAGCCCCGATTAACGGCCGAGAATTCCTGAAGCAAAGCCCCGATAAAGCCGGGATACTTGCGTGACTTGATGGCCGCCACTCGAGGCGCGACCATGGAGAAGAAGGGTCACTGTTGTGGTGGTTATGGGGAGTGCCGGCCCTGTTGATGCGGACTATGTCAGCACTGGTAGGCGCCATGTTGATACCGTGCTCACGCAGTACTTATACAGATCTAAATATACTGTTTTACTAGAAAATATCCCAAGTACCAGGCTTTACTCTTTATGCACCCCCCCCCCCCCGTTTCTCTTAACATTTCACCCAACTTGAATGCACGACGAATAAACTCCAACATGTCCAATGAACTGTAATCCCGCAATCATTTTATCATTGTCATTTTGTGTGAGTTTAAAACAAAAATACAAAATTTATTTCAATTCAATTCAATTTTATTTCACATCTTTAAAAACACAGAATATACAAATTTCAGCAAATTACATACATTAAAAACAAAAAACAAGTTATACATGTGGTGTGGACAGTATTACAGTGGATGTGGGGGATCTGCAAAGGATATAGATATCCTGTCGAGGCAGATCCCTTTGTTAACTGTAATAACTAGTACAATTTAACGAACAAATGATTTTAATATCTTTGTCGTAGCCCCCCCCCCCCGACCGCCCACTCACCCCGCCCGCCCACCCTCTGCCATTATTGTGGATGAAAATTAAGGCACATTTTTACTGTAGTGTTATATATTCATGAAACTATATACAAAAATAAAAGTACACAATAAAAAATGGATATTATCATTCGAAGACCGAGTCGGTTCGAGTCGGTTCGATTCATGATGTTGATTGCTTTATGCTGCTGGTGGTAGTGGTGCTGCTGCTGGTGATGATGATAATAATTATGATGATACTGTCTTATTGATAATAACAATGGCGGTGTAAGTTTGGTTGCTGTTGGCGGTCGTGGTGATGGTAATGGTACTAATGGAGGTAGTTGTGGTGATGTTGGTGAACATGGCAATGATGGCGGCGGCATAGTTATTGTCGTCGTGTTGATAATGTGAGATTGGTGATTATTATAGTCTCTGATAACAAATATTTATTATATATATAAAAATTGTTTCGATATAATAATGGATTACTTTGTGAATGTTTCTGAAACAAAGCTGAATAAAAAATAAACATGTTGGAGACCTGCTTTTCGCATCAGTTCCGGTCATTCTCTTCCCTGAAATTTGTATTATTATTAACTGTGTGTCCGGTGTTCAAACATTATACTTGTTCATTATATCCATGTTATAAACATTATAGTGCGTGAAGTGTGAAGAAGACAAGGAAATAGGTATATTATACTCGAAATATATATTGCTGTCGGCACAATCATCTCATAACCAACAAATAATTGTCCTTGAACTTTAAAAAGGAAATGAAAAAAGAATGATTATAAACTTGATTGAACTCGAATCATGGTCCTTGCCCAGTCACCTTCTCCAGTCACCCTCTTTACATCATCAGTCCAGGATGTTGGTGGACGACCTCTACCACGTTTTCCTTCAATTGCTCCTTGCAGTATTTGTTTGTTGTTTCAACTCCTTCAGTTCTCCTAAGGTATAATTATATTGCTGTCGGCACATTCTATCATCTCATCACCCAACAAATATTTGTCCATGAACCCCATTAAAAGAACTCGAATCATGGTCCTTGCCCTTTAAATCCATTTTTATCAACGTTGTAGTCCTTGAAGTGTGAAAGAGGAAAACAAAATAGTTATAATTATCATCAAAATTAAGTTCAGGTGGCGCTGTGCAGTAGCCCCTGCAGCTGTGGTCTTCACGAGAGCACGCCATGCAACTCTATCTTCCGCCAACCGCGTTGCACCCTTCACCCCTACTCCAGTCACCCTCTTTACATCATCAGTCCAAGATGTTGGTGGACGACCTCTACCACGTTTTCCTTCAATTGCTCCTTTGCAGTATTTGTTGTTCAACTCCTTCAGTTCTCCTAAAGTATATATTTGTGTCGGCACTAGTTCTATCATCTCATCATCAACAAAATAATTGTCCTTGAACTTTAAAAAGGAAATGAAAAAAAAAGAATGATTATTAAACTCGAGTCATGGTCCTTGCCCTTTGAATCCATGTTATCAAGTACACTGTTAAAACAAGAATTATACAAACTACGGGTTAAAGAATTGTTGATTAAAAATGCTCACCCATGGTTATAAATGTAGCGTTGATTAAAATTTATTTTTTAATCTTGCGTTGGTTAATACAAGTGTTGATCAAAACTATTCCTTTTAAACTTTGCTGGTTATGTCCAAGTCGTTAGCACACATTGTAGCCCAGCATGGATTAAAAACAAACTTCCCACAGTAATGATTGCCCACTCCCGGTTAAAGTTTAATCAAAGTTGATTAAAGTAACCAAAACCTGCACCATTACATTACACAATAATAGTTATAACTCCACCATGCTTGAAAGGAATACAACATTACAAAAGAATAATCAAAAGCATGTTATCATTACAAAAAAGAGCCGTTAAAACTCAAGAGGGGGCTCTTTAAACACTCATCGGTTTTAACCATCTTACATAAAATATTGTGCATATGATGTTTTGTTGAAATAGTGATTAGATAGAGAGATAATCAACAACTATTTAAAAAAGGTAAAATTTAAAAGGTATTTTTGTTAAAGGAGGAAGCATTTTCTAGATTTTTGTAACGGCTGGTTCAAAATTATTGAATAATCATGGGGCCCCACATTTATTACAAATGGTAATGTTTTTGGACATTTCAGCCATTTCTGAACCGATTTTGATCAAATAAAGTTTATTCTGTCATTACAATTGTATGCTCATTCGTATTTGACACTCAGTTTTTCATTCTCTCACAAAAAAATTATTTTGTGTAGCACCCTCTATACCAAAACTCAACTATTCCTTTAATACCCGATACACACTCCAACCATGCATTTCTGTACATACTGTACATTTCCATACGATTATACAAATATGAACATATTAACATAAACACCAATTTCACATAATACTTTGTTTTGTATCAAACCTCGATGGTTCAAATGTGTCATAAAGATGTGATTTATACCAAGGTTTAAACTCTTGTATACATTTCCTTTGTGTGGGTATTTGAACATTACAAAAAGGTATTATGAATATTCAACTCTTCTAAATTACTGGAAAATGTTTAGTTTTAATCAAGTCAATGACTTTAATTCTACTCTTTATTTTCGAAACTGCAGAAGAACGTGCGGTGCTCCGTGGACATTTTAACATTAATGAACATATTATAGCTTGGAATTACCAAAGTGTGTGTAAATTTTACACAAACTTTTTTAATTCCAAGCTATAATGTAATTTACTGGTCCCTATGGACAATACTTCTTATTCGGTGATTCCCTACGTAGATATCAGAACTTATTTTTTTATCCACACTCTATACCAATAGTTTTAATGTTATCATCATATCTTGTTCAGCAGAAAATATGTTGATATGCATATCTACCCTATCGTCAAATAATTCTCAAATATTCCTTTATTTGTTTTAATGTATTATACTATTTTATTTTGAATGCCGCCGAAGACAATTTTCACGCATTTTGCTTTGCGCGCCGACTGGTAACCGTGACGAAAGTTCGAATAACGCAAGTGAGTTCGAGTTAAAGGGACTTAGTAACATTGTCCATAAAATAACATTTTAATGCTAGCGGTTCCATCAAAGTGATCAAACCTTGTTGTATTCGTATAAACAATAAAATCATTTCGGTTTTTCAAATTTCCCTTTCGTTACAAAGATATGTACGATTGAAGTATTCAGATAAGAAAAACTCCCCCGGAGTTTTTCTTACCGTGTACAAAGTGAGTGCAGTGAGTTAGTGAATATCACTACGCATTTTCGCTCATTTCTTGGCCATGCAATGTCCATTTGACTTGAAATTTTCACACAATACCCTGTGGACATATGAGATAACAACAATATGCATTGCATCAACCCTTCATCACTTTTTGCACATGTCAACAAAGTTACTAGATCCCTTTAATATCTGATTATTGACTTTTGCAATTATTTCTCAATTACAGGCGTCAAAGAAACCGACACATATTTTGTATTAAGCTGCGCATTGTCGCATCGATGAAACAAGTGCATGAAGTGCGTAATAGTTCCTCTTCACGCATTTTGGTTTATATAATTTTATGAAGTGTTATTGGCAAATTTTGGTCAATATTAGATTTTGGAGATGTTGTTGTTCTTTTTTACGATCATTTGTGTGTGTTGGCTGAAAAATTGAAGATAATTTGGAGTAATTATAGTCTTTATTTGGTCTCATTGCGATATCGAGGCGTGACGAATTAGGAATCCGTTTTGTAATTTGCTGTTTTATTTCTTTGTATCATTCTACGTATAGTATATTCTAAAGGCGTAATCATATTTTAGGAAATATATAATTATGTTTGTATAAAATATGTTTTTTACGTCGTCACGTTATTCGCGCTTAGACTGCGAGGTGTGACGGTGAAAATGTATATATATCGGGCATCTTGCAACTGTCCAGATATCAACTTCGGACTTGAAGAAGAGAAGAACAACTTCACCAGAACACTGTCATCATCACCAGCTGCATCTACTCGCCCCAAATCGTGAGTATGACCATTTATTTTGCAATGTCTTCCCAGCATTGATATTTCTTCTCGTTCTTACATTTAAGTGGTCCATTCACTTCATTTAAGACGGTTTTGCAAACGTGGTATTTGAGACTTTAATCACCACCAGATGCAACTACTGTACCAACATCATTAGTATGGCAATTTGTTTTATAATGTATTTTCAGCATTGGTATTTCTACTCGTACTTACATTAGCTTCATAAGATCTTTGCAAACGTGTTATTTTGAGACGTAAATCATTTACCATTGTCATAGTAAGAATCATCTGAATGATGTGTGAATGATAGTTACATAGAAAACGAACAATGTTTATCTATTATTATTATTATTATTATTAAGCATTTAGCTACGCTATTCACAGTAAACTATATCACAGCGCTAACAATAATATGCATATAACAACAACTTACATAAAAACATCGAAAAAAATATAGCGAATCAAGTAGGAAATAGGTAAGTTTTAAGGAGTAAACAAAAAAAAAACATCCACTGATTGAGCAGCTTTTATACATGAGGGAAGTTTATTCCACTCCTTAGCTGCTGCAACAGTGAATGTGCCTTAATACGTTCCACATGATAATCTAATCGCAATTGGTCTGCATTTGAGCGAAGGTTTGTACGCACAGGTTGATACAATCATACAACTCAAGACACTCATTAAAATACTCTGGTGCCTGATCATGAAAGAATTTGTATACAAATAAAAGAATCTTAAAAACAATCCTATGTTTGATTGACAACCAACGAAGGGATGCTAGAAGAGGCATGGCATCATGACGATGGTCTAACCAAAAAATAACACGAGCAGCCCAGTTCTGCAAACTTTGAAGTCTTCTTATATGTGTTTGAGGGACTTCTGTAAGCAGCCCGTAACAATGATCCAACCGGGAAATAATTCAACAAATAATCAACTGCACAACCCATGGATTTTGACTACAATAATAAATCGCTTCTTAAGCGCTTTACAAGTAATAATAACACATTTAATAATTTAATTTCAGAAAATGGCATCGAAGATCCTCATCGCTTTCATCGCCCTCTTCGTGGTCGCAATGGCCTTCGAGGTCGAGGACGAGATGGAGAATGAGATCGATATGCAGTTCATGAAGAGAGACCCGTTCCTGCAGGAGTACTGGATGGCCGAAAAGCGTGGCAGGGCCCTAACGAAGTACAAATGTGAGTAGCAATCGTAGTAAATAATAATTATCAATATAGGTTTTCCCCTCCATTTTCAAACTTTTGACATTCAATTTGATAAAATCGTACTTCAATTTCGTCTCGAGAAGCCTAATGCGTGCCAATATCGTCTTTGGTGGATCAATTTTTACAAAAAGTCCATTCGATTTGGTCGTTTGTCACACATTTTTGTCCATTTCAATTCAAATTCGTCGGTCACAGTTGCTGAAAACATCTGTGAGCGACGAATTTGAATAGTAATGGACGATAATGTGTGAATAAATGACTAAATTGGGTAGACTTATTGTAAAAGACTAAATTTAAGTTGGCATTGGCACGCATTAGGCTTCTCGGGACAAACTTGAAGTAACATGTTATAAATTTGAATGGCAAAAGTTTAAAAATGGACGGGAAAACCTATATATGTTATATAAGGGATCTAGTAACATTGTTGATTTGTGCACAAAGCGACGAGCTGTTTTGTGTAAAATGTGTTCTAATGTGTCTACTGGTATGTGTGAACATTCCATGGTCAATGAATGTCATAATACGGAGTAGTGAGCGAAAATACAAAGTGAGGTTTGCTATTCAAATTCATTGCACTTACTATGCACATAGTTGAAAGTCTCCCAAGGAGACTTTCAAATCCGAACGCTTCAATCATAAATATCTCTGGGCATGAACAGATGCAGGAGTAAGTTCGCCTAAATGTGCATTTATTAATACTCGGTTATTCTCGTGTTGAATAACAAATGAAAACTGGAGGAATACGAACAATCAGTCGATACCATGATTGTTATATGTGTGCGTGTGTTTACCATTGGAACCTATTCTCAAACCAAAATATCAGCAATATTACCGAAAGCATCTTTATTGGCCAAACTCATTGATAAATATTGTTGAAATATTATTTTAAAAAGGGTGTATTGGCAAATTCCGATCATTTGTATCGTTAAAAGCAGCGATATCAGTTGAAAGTTTCATGCACGCCGTCGAGGGCTATAATTGCACAGCTTTTTTGCCCGTCTTGGCCGGCTACAATCATGTCCATGTGGCTACACGGTCGTTCCCATGCGGCGCGCATGTGGCCGCAAACGTTATAGCTTTTGCACGAAGCAAGCATGCGGTCGAATTGAAGCGTAGGTACTAGACTTTTTAAAATTTCGAACATTGCATTGCTCAAAAAGTCATTTTCAAAGCGTTTTTGGTCCGAGTCTTATTATTTAGAGACAAGTTATGGTATTCTCTTTCTTACGGTATAGTGATTAAAGCGTATACTATTTCCTGTGTAGGACATTTTCCAATACTGTTATTTAGCTTTAAATCTTACTTAGTTTGTACCACCTCTTTCTATGATCTCTTAACAGCCTGTGACAACCTTGCTGGCTGCCTGTGCTCTCGACGAAATGGCAAAGTCTTGACATGCTCAGGTAAGTTCACCAGATTAAAGGGATCTAGTAACTTTG
>JBAMJV010001533.1:0-66655 GCA_037951105.1 Echinarachnius parma | reverse complement strand
TAGGGAACAATTATTGTCATTATGTGATGCCGCGGTTATAGTTCTTAGTAATGCATGAACATACACACAAGAAAACCATTGTCAAATGTTTACAAAATAATAAATGTCTCAGTTTATTGTGTACGTAGGCTACTATACTTGGCGTACGTTGCATGCATGCACGTATACAATCTGTTTTACAATCTCATTTGGGTCTTTTCGTTTCGTTGTATTTGTTTCTTTTGTTTTATTTATAGAATGGTGCAATAACCGGCGACGTAGCGTCGTCGCGCTGATCGGTAAGCAGATCATTGGGCCATATTCTATGTATTTCGTGTTTTTTTTTTTTTTTTTTTTTTTTTTTTGGGGGGGGGGATCCTCTCATTTAACATGTTTATTGTATTGTGTTTGCGAAATAATTAGGGGCACGTGCCCCCTTATGCCCCCACACAGATAGCCTACGCCACTGGATAATACAAAACCCGACATTTGTGCGCCCGAAATAGTTTCATTTTCAATGCAGCACGTAATTTCGTTTTCCGAACTTTGTTCCAATTTTTTGGTATTCTATTCATTCGCTAAAGTAAATAAACAGATGCATGGGGATCCTTAAACAATTCAGGCATACAGCACGTAAAACTGTTTGTAATATCCGCGATCGTTGACATGACACTAATTATTTATAAATATATGTATAAATGTATTTACCAGTGAAGTAGCTACGCGGGTATAAATGAGGGGCACAATGAGAGGGGCGTGGGGGGGGGGGGGGGGGCGGGGGGCACTTGCTCCAATAATTTAACCAAACAATACCAAACAATACAAACATATAAGTGTAAATGTACAAAGAGAATATGCCTCAACTTCACCCACCTCCCCTGTCCACACACACACACACACACAAACATAGACAGTTGGACCACGCTAGGCCACTAAAATATATTTTAAGCTACTTATATTGTAATAACTGTGTAAATATTGTATTAATGCGCTTCTCATACTATGTAAATTACGTGCAATTTGGCGATGTGCTTGCGAAATGTGACAATACAATACTCAATGAGTAAGCCCGAACTTGAACAAACAACTCAGTACAACAACAACAGTGTGGCTAAAATAACTTGTATAGACTGCCAAATGAATAATACTGTATTTTCATTATCTCTTTTAGATGGATCATTTTTTTTCTTTTCAACTTTTTAAATTCGATGTAAAATGTGTCGTTTTCGTTATTTTCTCTTCATACAATGTGTTAATCATTTCCGTATAATTTATTTTAAGGATCATGGTTCTTCTAGTTGTTTGTCTAAGTTGAAAGTCTGTCATAAGCGCGCGCATGAAAAATATTTAAAACATCAAATTATATATCTGAGAGCAACTTCTCAAATCTCGAACCAAACTTTCTTTCTGCCGCTTATTTTTGGAGATGACGTCATATCCACAATCGGTGAAGGGGACTACCCTTAATCGCCAGCGAACACGTCGTGTGTGCAATCAAAACTCATATTTATTTGAAATACAATTCGCTTGACTTTCCTTTTGTCCAAATTGCAATACACGCGCTGGCGTAGCTACGTGGGGCACAGGGGCACGTATACGTGCCCCCAATAATTTGAACAAACAAAAACAAAACAAAAACATAATGGGACGATCCCTGGGAAAAATGGGGGGAAATAAAGAAATGTAAACGGTGTTCCCATAAACTTTCGCGCTACGCCACTGAACACACGTTTTCTTTTGAAATACTGGATCATATTTTATGAGCATGAACGAAAGTAAAACCGCGTAAAATAATGATTGACATGGCTGCGTTACAATTTATTCTAAAACTTTAAACCATATCATAAATATATATTGTCTCTTCTCCTATTTTGTCGTAAGTTTCGAAGTACAGCCTTGGGACAAATTGGATAGACCAAGCACTTTTTGATCAAATTTTCTGAAGTTTTACGCTATTTTGTCCATTTTATAATATTTAAAAAAAATGATGTTAGTGATACCTACCACATATTTGATGCCTTCATTTCGATTTAAAACATGAATTTTATACAAATTGTATGGATTTTGTCCATTCCTTACATGGGTTTTATATACATTTTTGTATACAAAGTGCAACATTTGTTAATTTTTCTCCTGTAAGTTGTGATTATACCAAACGAAGGTCTCTCCAGTTCCTAGTGTGACTTGTAATAACACTTTGTCGCATTAAACTCTGTTGGAGAAGCAAATACTATTTGGATGCTGATTGCCTGTGCTTTAGCAGTATACCAGAATAGATGCCATCTTTAACTGGTCTTATTTCTTTGATAAGAGCAATTGGCTGTCACTTGGCAACTCTGATCAATAATTAATTTACTCATAAACAAGCCCCACAAAGAATGGAAAGACATTTCTATGATATAAGCACTACTTACAGAAAAAAATAATCATAAAATGTTCCACTATGCATTGAAAACATGTGTATTAGACCCATACCTTTTTATGGTAAAAATCCACACAATTATTCATGAAATTTGTGTTTTCTTCAAATTCAAGACATAAAATATGTTGTAGTCATTCATTATCCCGATTTACTATACCCCCTTTGATATTTTATGAACTTTTGTTTCTTTAAAATGTAATTAAATCTCAAAAATTGAGCAAAAGGTGCTTGGTCTAATAATTTATTTCCAAGGCTGTATATTATGTGGAATATTATTCACATTTCAAATATAATTTGCTTGATTTTCCTTTCGTCTAATTCATGACAATAATTATGTTCTTTTGAAATCATTATGTCCATGATATTCTATGATCATGGGCGAAATTAAAACCACCGCAAATAATGATAACGAGCGGCACATGTTACATTTTCTTCCAAATACATCATTTTCACTTTAATATTCAACTCTCTCTAGCTGTCTCTCTCTCTTCCTTTCTCCTACTTTTTCTCAAGTGTCGGCGTTAGTTTTTGAGCTATTCACAATTTGAAATGAAATGTGCTAATCTTTTCTCTTGTCTACTTCATGACAAAACGTTCCTTTGAAATCGTAGGTCTACATTTTATGATCACGAGCGAAAGTAAAACCATATATAAGTGGTGTAGTAACGACCGCCATTTGTTATATTTTCTTTTAAAACGTAATTTCGCTTTATCTCTCTCTCTCTCATATTTTGTCTTAGTTTTGTCTTAGTCGAAGTTAGTTAGTTTTTTAGAAAGTCTACATGTCGACATGAAATTTGAATTTGCTTGGCTTTTTTTGTCTTATCTACAACAATATGCACTTTAAAAATTGAAACTTATGTTCATATTTTAAGTGTGGGCAAAATTAAAACCATCGTATAACCTGTCCTACGCACATGAAACAAACATACAACTTGCCGAAACATACGTACTACACACATAAGATATGTTTTATAAAAATGAGTATGTATTGACCCCTTGCCTTTACATGTGAAAAAAACAATTAACATAATAAAAGAGTCAACAAAAACAGAAAAGTGTAGTAAATCACACCATTGATTCTTTATTCATTTCAAAATGATAAACAAACAATTTCTTACACTCTGCTAAGAAATGCCCAACCTTTTTTTTCTCTGTTATCCTTTTTTCTTTATATTGATCGCAAGCATATCATCATGATTATGTACAATGTTAGTCCACAAACTCTATAATAATGTAAATCATATAAGTAGTACATGCACTGCATGTTTGTGTTAATTAAGATATGTACATGTTTATGTCTACATATAATACACTCACAATGTTTTCTCCTTACATTATGTTAATTAGATATGTACATGTTTATGTTTGCATACAATAATACATACACAATGTTTCTCTTTACATTACGTTTTTAGATATGTAGATATGTATTTATTCATACAATAATACTCACACAACACTGCTCCTTACATCACGCTAATTAGATATGTACATAATGTTTATATCTGCATATAATAATACACACACCTTTTCTCCTTACATGGAAAGCATTTAAACATTGCATATAATGCAATTATGTAATATAGGTACACATACTGTCAATAACATTCTTCTTCCTTTTCAAATCTATGTACATTCATTCTGTTTCATTAGAAATGTATAAAAAAAAAAAATAATAAAATGGCATCTTATATGTAAAGGAAATGCGGACAAAAAATGTCCATACATAATGTATCTTTAGACATCTAGTACATCACAGTGTGTCCCCAAAGTCAAGAAATGCGACTGAAAATTTAGCATGAAGGTTTTTTTTTCCACATCATAATTTGAAGTAAGAAAGTGCTTCAATGATCTCATATAATCATAATAATGCTAACAATACTAATGTTAATATGTAGTAATAAAGCACAATATCTACATCAGTTATGATGCGTAAGACACTGAATCCTTATTAACCCGGTCGATGGAATGCTCCCCGCGGAGTGGAGAAAGTGCACATTAACTGCTGGATCGATTGTGGTGCGAATCCACTTACCAATGTAATAATAATACTATATAGAGGGCCCCTCTGGAGGACCTACCCTGGGTAAACAAAGCTAATGAGAATGATTTGTGTTTATCATTGATTATAAGTATGAATAAAGAATGTGATGATAATGAGTATTGTACATGTTTTTTTTGTTATGATTGAATAATTAAAAGTAAAGTATATATATACACAAAATATATATAATATATCCTAATTGGATATCATTGGGCTATGCACATTATGGTCAATCCAGCATTTAAGTGCACATTTTCCACTCCTTCTGGAGCATTCGGGCATACCATCCAGCTTGGGGACACACTGTATGCAAACTCACACTCACACTAAGGAACAGTAATGTACTGTACTCCGTATAAATACCTGACTTGACGAATTCTCTTCATCTTATTTTTATTTCAATACACATGTTAGCCAAAAAATGTTGGCGTTTAAGAATAGTTATCAAATTTACAATGGCTATAGATCTATACAAAAGTTACTTTACAAATCTTACAATAGGAAATCCTTATAATAAATCTACCGTACATGTTAACATATAAGATATTACGATTGATATATGATAAAATAGTTGAATGTAAACAAACATGACTAAAATCACTGATGCCCATCCAAATATATGCACTTCATCTATAGAACTTTTTTTTACTGCATTTTCAAACCATCTGACAAATAATACATTCCTTACTATGCATTAAATGTAACACTACATATGAAAAACTTGAGAAACTGTCAATATACCATTGTTTCTGAAAATATGAAATGTTATAATAGTGCTTTTGTTGTATCACATCAGGGCTTTTTATAACGAGGTTCCACTGTGTTACTCTAAAATAAAAGGCAACGTCATAACGGCATGCATGTAGCCAATTGCCATAATGTACATGTATTGTAAAATAATGAACAAGGCAAGAATAGTATGTTGGATTGCAGTGGAATGGTGAGACTAAACAAAATGATGACGTCACAGGTTTGACAACGTTTTTAAGCAATGTAAACACAAGTTATAAATACTTTGTTCATACTGAGAACTTGGCAGGCAGGGTATGTAATTAACTGATAAATATGTGTAAATAAACCACTATTTCCGCTATTTATCAATACTGTTCTTAATCCTCTTTGTGTTGCCATACAATGGTACATGGCACAGGCTGCACATGAGTTTTGACTCATAATGTCAAAATAGGATTAGCATGAAAGACAAAATAATAAAAATGTGCGCTTTATAAATAGTCACCATTATTAGTTATTATTATCAATCACTTCCGTCTATACTAACAATACAGAAGAGCAATTATCTGACAATACTTAATGGGTGAGTATGGACAAACTACTTCCGCTATTCTATTCATCAATATCCTCCAAACGTTTCTGCTTCGATACAATGGTGCAGAACAAAGGCTAAACAAAGTTTTGACTCATCATAACGTAAATAAAAAGGATGAGCAAACAAAAATCATAACAAAATCTGTTTTGTCAAACTCTGCATCTGGTGGTGCCAAACAAAGAAAAACATAACATTTTCCATTATATTTGGTTGCCCCATGTGGGCCAGTGGAGTTAAGGATCGATGAAATTTGGTGGCCCGAAGCTATTTTTTGTGGCCCCGGGCTAGCGGGCCCGTGCTCATTTCAAGCACTACTTTAAGTCATGATGTAAGTGGAAAATATTTTTGTAAATTCCAGCCATTGTGTTTTCATACAATGGTACATGATACGGGCAGGACAACGTTTTGACTCACGATCCAAGAAAAGAGCAAAGAAAATTCTAAACAAAATCTTCTTTGTCTGGCACTCAAACAGCTTGTAATGACTGGACAATATCCTGCAATGTAACAAAGCACCACTTGCGTTTTTTTAAAATCAATACCCTTTTGTGTGTTTCCAAACAATTATACATGATACAGGTTTTCAGAAAGTTTTGAGTCATGATCCATGAACGGAAGAAGTAGTAACGGGCAAACAAAATACCTTTTCTGCACTCCATACAATGGTACATGATACGGGCAGGACAAAGTTTTGACTCGTGAATAACCCAAGAAAAGAGGAAGCAGTGTTGAGCAAACAAAATTCTAACAAAATCTCTTTGTCTGGACAATACTCTGCAATGCATCAAAGCACCATTTATTTAAGCTTTTTTTTAAAGGGGACCACCAGGCAAAGAACAACACATTATTATATGTTTTGGTACCGTTTTGTGATATCAAATAGATACCAAACATTTTGCAAAGGGTTGTGTAATTCATAAACAAAGCAATTAATTTCCACCACTTACGGAACCACTACTATTTCCTGGTTCCATACGGGCCAAACATTTGCGAGTGCGCCAATGCTATTCACGCGTACGTTTGTAGGCAATAGAATCCCGGGCGATTCGTTTGCTCCGCACACCGTTAGTCTTCGCAATTCAGACTGCATGAACGCATGCTTTAGAATGGTGAGGCGATTTCCAATTTTTTTTTTTTTTTCTGGAAACATATTTTTGTTAACTTGTTGATGGAATGGAATACTAAAGATGTTACCTTTCATTTATATGAATATTATTTTTGGGTGGTGGTACCCTTTAAGCGTAAACAAAAAAATCAATACCCTTTTGTGTGTTTCCAAACAGTTGTACATGACACAGGCAGGACACAAGTTTTGACTCCCGATCCAAGAAAAGAGGAAGAGGAAGAGGAAGTAGGAGATAGGGGGATCACGTTTCTATGAAAACGCCCACAACAAAATAAATACTAAGTAAATGAAGACAACCACAGCAAAATAGGATAATACAAAGAAAATTATCACAATGAAAAATAAATGAACAACAAGAGGAGAATAATCATAGAGAGAGAGGTTACCGTTACAGGGGGGTGTTTCACAAAGATCCGAAGTTGATCTTAGCACTAAGATGGTCTTAAATATTATGGAAAGCCATTAGTGTCTTGAAACATTTTTGTAAAAGTGATGTTGAAATGCATAAAATGTTGATTCAAATCATATATATTTTCGAATTATCAAAGAGATTTCATCAATTTTATGTGAAGATTATGAATCTCTTTGATAATTAGAAAATATATATGATTTGAATCAACATTTTATGCATTTCAACATAACTTTTATAAAACTGTTTAAAGACACTAATGGCTTTCCATAATATTTAAGACCATCTTAGTGCTAAGATCAACTTAGGATCTTTGTGAAACACCCCCCAGGAAGACTGGATAATAAAAACAATATTTGAATAAACACAATGAACAATAAATGACGAGAGTGTAACAATCATATAGAGAGAGAGGGGGGTAGATTCGGAGCCACACCCATATTTGCATATCGATATCAAAAGAAGGGCATTAAAAAAACAGACAAAAGGGAACAGGTTGCCATGGGCGACGGTGAGCACAAAACAGGATAATAAAAATCCATAACAAATAGAGAGGACAATAGTCATAGAGAGAAGGGAGCAGTAAATGCAGAACTGATTTACAACTAGAAATTGCGCGCTCGGCGGGTCGCGCAGCCGAGCACATGTATCCCCCGAACCAATTGCATTGCACTTTTGTGGGTTGTAATATTGTGAACTGAACAAGTTTGGTGGTGTACGTTGTTCTACTAGGCTGGCAGTAGCCTTTGGGCAAGGCCTCGCGCGCTGTTTGTCCTCCGAGCAGGGTCTGATTAATAGACAAGGCGATGTGCGCTTACAGCAGTGATCGCTGGACTGAGCCGCGTCAGCGGCGAGGCCTTTGCTAACTTGGAGAGTCATTCCTTGTGTCTTGTGCACTGTGCATGCCCAGGCAAGTCGAAGAGGATATTGGTGCCGAGTGATCTTGATGTTCTGGAATGTAAACTGTTCAGTAGTTGGATCGGACAAGAACTCGGACCTGTAGAGCGTTCACATGGTAATCTTAACTATTTCTTTATATCATGGTTATCATGGTTACCATGGCAACCAGGACTCCGCCCCACACCAAAATCAATAGGCTTCATCCTCTTTCCTTAATACACCTTCATACCAAATTAGAAAATGATCAGACAAGAACTCGGATCTATAGAGCGTTCACAAGGTAATCTTAACTATTTCTTTATATCATGGTTACCATGGCAACCAGGACTCCGCCCCACACCAAAATCAAAAGGCTTCATCCTCTTTCCTTAATACACCTTCATACCAAATTAGAAAATGATCGGACAAGAACTCGGACCTGTAGAGCGTTCACAAGGTAATCTTAACTATTTCTTTATATCATGGTTACCATGGCAACCAGGACTCCGCCCCACACCAAAATCAATAGGCTTCATCCTCTTTCCTTAAGACACCTTCATACCAAATTAGAAAATGATCGGACAAGAACTCGGACCTGTAGAGCGTTCACAAGGTAATCTTAACTATTTCTTTATATCATGGTTACCATGGCAACCAGGACTCCGCCCCACACCAAAATCTAAAGGCTTCATCCTCTTTCCTTAAGACACCTTCATACCAAATTAGAAAATGATCAGACAAGAACTCGGACCTGTAGAGCGTTCACAAGGTAATATTAACTATTTATTTATATCATGGTTACCATGGCAACCAGGACCGCGCCCCACACCAAAATCAATAGCCTTCATCCTCTTTCCTTAATACACCTTCATACCAAATTAGAAAATGATCGGACAAGAACTCGGACCTGTAGAGCGTTCACAAGGTAATCTTAACTATTTCTTTATATCATGGTTACCATGGCAACCAGGGCTCCGCCCCACACCAAAATCAATAGGCTTCATCCTCTTTCCTTAATACACCTTCATACCAAATTAGAAAATGATCGGACAAGAACTCGGACCTGTAGAGCGTTCACAAGGTAATCTTAACTATTTCTTTATATCATGGTTACCATGGCAACCAGGACTCCGCCCCACACCAAAATCAATAGGCTTCATCCTCTTTCCTTAATACACCTTCATACCAAATTAGAAAATGATCGGACAAGAACTCGGACCTGTAGAGCGTTCACAAGGTAATCTTAACTATTTCTTTATATCATGGTTACCATGGCAACCAGGACTCCGCCCCACACCAAAATCAATAGGCTTCATCCTCTTTCCTTAATACACCTTCATACCAAATTAAAAAATGATCGGACAAGAACTCGGACCTGTAGAGCGTTCACAAGGTAATCTTAACTATTTCTTTATATCATGGTTACCATGGCAACCAGGACTCCGCCCCACACCAAAATCAATAGGCTTCATCCTCTTTCCTTAATACACCTTCATACCAAATTAGAAAATGATCGGACAAGAACTCGGACCTGTAGAGCGTTCACAAGAAAATCTCTGCGGCGGACGCGGCTGACGCGGCGGCGGCGGCGCGACGAGGCCAAATCCATAGTATCCCCCGAAGTGGTTCGGGGGATACAATTACAAAAGAGGACCATAAAATCAGAAAAAAGGGAACAGGAATGATCTAAATAACGCTTCTATATCAATAATAAAAGGGTATAGTCATAAGAGAGAGATAGAGAGATGTAGATACAGCGATAACAATAGAGAGAGAACTGTAGAGAGATAGAGAAATATAGATAAAGAGAGAAAGATTAATAAGTATAGATAGAGAGAGATGGAGAGATACAGAGAGAGGGAGAAAGAAAGAGAGAGAGGAAGGGTAACAGGTTGAACTTGAACCCCCCTTTTACAATCCAGTAATTGACACCTACACGTTTTGCTGTAACCTTCATGTACTCTGTATTGCACTGAATAATTCTGACTCACAATGCAAAAGATGACAAGTCTAATATTCATCACTAGTCATGCATAGAAAAGGGTGGGGTGGTGGACAGAAATACAAAAACTAAATAAAGGAGATAATAAGCAACAACAAAAGAACAAGAGGATAGCAAACATCAAAGAAAGAACAAAAATGATTTGCAACCCTTTAACGCAATTCAAGGAAGAGCCAGTGTTTTCCTGTATGACTGTATAGTATAAATGGAAGAATCTAAACCTATTCTTGACTATAAATGCGTAGGCGGAGGATAGAGAGGGAAGGGTTGTGAGTTTTCAGATTAAAACAAAGACTATGAAGAGAAACACAAAATGTTCCTTCTTATGAAATACCAATACAGCTGAACTTCATACGAATTAAAATAAAAACAACAGGTTTCCAGAAGAGGAATATAAAATAAGGGAAATTAACCAGATTGATTGATTGAACCTCTTGACAAAATTCAACAAAGACTTGTGTATTGCTGTATCATATACACCGAGACAGACGAGATACACTTCAATGACGACCATATGTTTTGCTATATAATAATCATGTATTATATGAAGCACATCGACTCACAATAGAATGAATAGTTTTCATTCTTGACTACACGTGCGTGGGAAGCCCGTCTGGTACATTTACCTCCCTGTTTGTGTACTAAAGACTAGTGTCTAAAATATACTAGCATGATTTTGCAATTTTATACAACATTCTTCATCTATTTAATGCACATACACGTTTCTGGAACAATTGTGGCTTCTACATAACAACTGCATTGATTTACACAGGCATATGGAAGCACCTCAAATTCAGAACTATACAAAACAGTACATCTAAATATTAGTATACAGTTTCATAACTTATCATTTGCATAAAAAATACACCTAACAGGAGCAAAGTTCAATGTGCGATTGTACATTGTTTACTTGATTCTTTACTTCTTTCCAACACACAATACATGATGGTACACCGGTGGCGTCTGTTCAGTTTTTGCCGGTATTTGTAAAAAATAAAATCCACCCAATTCACAAAACCATGATCAGTTAGTTATATTGCATGTCCTGGTGGCAAAGGATGCCTGTGGGTTCCTGTGGCATTTAACGATCCCTCATGTATTCCTTGCACCACAAACACTATCACTCAAGCCTGCTACATACCGGTACTATTGCAATCACATTCTTAGCACCATGGATGGTCCACCAGGAGGCCTAAGCACCACGGTCGGTTCAATGGCACCGTCCATGGTCTCTGTGGTTCTATAGCTGGTTTTGAGGATTCCTCCTGTATTCCGGCATCCTTGCATGGTTATCGTTCTCCAGCCATCCAGCCCTCGGCACCATGGGCGGTTCCCCACTATGCTGAGGCGGCGCCATCGCCTGCTGTCCGTGACCCTGATGCATTCCCCAGTGACCAACGTGCGGTTCCAGTCGCCCAGCGTGCGGTTCCGGTCGCCCAGCGTGCGGCTCTGGTCGCCCGATCTGCGGTTCTGGTCGCCCCACCTGCGGTTCCATTCTGCTCATCGGTTGCGCCACTTCTTTACTTCCCTGCATGGACTGCTGCGGTTGGCTCCACCGGGATTGAGGTGCCGGCGCATGGTTGTGGTTCGATGAAGCGTTAGGGTAATTGAACTGGTAGGCGTGGGACTGAGGATGCCTGGTGTCACTGCCCTGGTGAGGTGGGTATCCCTGTGTGGCAGTTTGCTGGCCGGGTAAGGGGGACGCCACGGTTTGCTCGATGGGGTAGCGTGGTGAAAAGTACCCCTCGTCATCAGTAGCTAGACTCATTGACGACTGTGTGAGAAAAAAAATATGTAAAAGAGAGTTGTTAATAAAGTGTTGGTCTGAAGAGGAAAATATAATTTAAGCATGATACTAAATTTTACGATGCTATAAAAACTTAAATCAGGATATTGTTGAAATACGTTTTTTAAACTTCCAAATAAACCTAAGTATGATCTAAAGTTTGGTTATTCTAAATTAGTCAAGCTAAACAACAACTGTTTTGTTAATGCTGCAAAGTACCCAAGTGTCCTATTACCTGGGGGGGGGGGGGGGGGGGGGGGGGGGGCATCCTGTACTAGATTGGGCAAAGGACAGGTGCAGTTCTCTTTCCACCCTCCCAAGTTAACATCATTTATCCAAAGGGAATGTTTCTGTCCAAGTAGTGTTCAAATAGCAGATAGCCGGTTACACCGACACGCAACAAGAAGGGGTGAAAAAAATGTTTCCATCAATTTTCAATATACCTGGCTCAACTCACTGGTGTGTCGAGCGGGTCCAGGGGAGCTCCTGTGAGGGTTCGTCAAGGGAAAGGTGTGGTGCCTCTCTTCTTCAAACACAGAGCTACGACTGCAGAATTAGAATAAAACAAACAAACAAAAAACACATTTTCATCAAATTTGTAATCATGCCTGGAATGGTTTATAAGATATCCTTTGAATAAACTGAATGGCATCACATATTGGGAGGAGTTTCAGCACGTGCAGGTTTGTCAAAGGATATGGCGCAGAGCTGCGCTTGACTAAAACAGTTTGATTGTATCTTATCACAAACTGGAAGGAATTCCAGCTAGTGAGGGATTGTTCATGGGACAGGTGTGAGGTGTGGTTTCTCACCCCCTTTTTGCAAATATCGTCTGCCTCACAAATACCTTTATACAACTGGAAATAAAAGCTCACCTTTGCTCCCGCAGTGACATCTGGCCGAAGTCAGGTAGGAGGTCCCCGGCAGCGTTGACATTCCTTGCAAAGTGCGAAGATGTATTTCCTTCCGTTCCAAACTGAGGAAGAGGGGGATTACCATCCCTTGCAAAGTTTGAGGGATGTTGAGGACCTGGAGCATAGACATCCCTGTGATTTAGAGGCATGGAGTGGCGATGTCCAGGATTGTGGTACTGAAGGGGTTCTTGAGGCCCAGTAAGGGGTGCTGTCAGATGCTGCTCCTGAAGGGCTTGGTGGTGACGTGGGGTGTAGGAGATGGGGGCTGTCAGGGAGGTTCTATCTGGTAGCTGCTGGCCCCTCCGCTGTACTGAGTGCATGGGGCGGAGTGCTGGCTGCACAGATGGGTGGTGGAACCCTGACATAACTCTTTGGTCTGGATGTCCATCGAGCCGACTGTCCAAGAATGGTTGTTGGTGGTAGTTTTGGTGAGAGACAAGTCCTCTTGCAACTGGCAATGCACTGCCACCTCTGGCTCTATAAACACCTCCATTACCACCCCCGGTCACATCCTCTAGCCTCTGGAGCTGGTGAACGCTTGCCATCTGTTGTTGCGAGAGAGGCACAGTCAGATTAGTCTCGGGCCTTGACGGATTCATCAGCGGGAAGGTCGCTGCTGAGTCGAGGTGAGGTTGCACCTGCGCATGTCCGGGGAATGTGTTTCGATCTGCACCTCTTGGGCTGGGATTGGGATACCCGAGGGGATCCGTCATACCCCTGCCCGGAATGACGCCAGCTTGGACGTCCTCTTCCGCAACCTCCCTCTCCAGGCGCATCTGGATCGGATCTGGCCGGTTCAGCGCCCGAGCATGCAGCTCCGTTATGATACGCTTCTCCTTCCGCTGCCGATCCTTCTCCAGCAGGATCTCACTCATCGGCCGCTGGTTCTTGCTGCGCTCCGGGTGCCCGTACTTGCACTTGTTGCCGTACGTGCACTTCTTGCCGTAGGGGCAGGGCTGCATTTGGTGAGCTGGCTTGGAGGGAGTCTTGCGCAAGAAGTTGTCCAGATTTGGACCGTTGCGGCCCAGTGGATCATCAGGTGGCATGAATCTGGAATGAAAAAAAAAAAAAAAATTAATTCAAGTTATTTAGGAAAGATGCCATTTGTACGTAGGCTACATTGTAATCGTTCTTCTCAATAAAACAAGCTTAAATGTTATCAGCATATTATTTTGTTTCTACTGAATTGGTATTATGGGCCTATTATCTTTTGATACAATCATCAAATATATCCACATGATTCGAAAAAATGATTCTAAATTTAACTAGAAATATCACTGAATGTGATTAATACCCCCGCAATTGTATTAACAGAAATATAATGAAAGGGAGAGAGAGAGAGAGGGGAAAAAAGAAGAAAAAGAATCCATGAAGTAGTGATGTTTCAGAATAATCCACCAACAACATTTTTTACATGTTCCTCTAGGCCTCTATACATGTACGTACCGTACAGAGTACATGATATGTAAATCTTGCACAAACATTTGTACAAGGAAATGCTTCCTTTGCCTTAACAACAAAGCTGATATCAGAAACCCCAAACAAAACAAAATGAGAGAATAATTGATAAATTGCCCAGCCCAGCATTGTATTTTTATTTGCCCATGCCTTTCGCAAACATGTCATAAAAGTCAATCATATAAACAAAATTGAAAACAGAAATCATTCAATTAACTGAACAATGGCTTAGAAGGGTTGGGGGGGCAATTTCTTTATTTAGGCACAGATTTCCCCCTAATGTTTGACTTTGTTTTTGCAGTTATGGGGGGGGGGGGGGGAATGTGCCCCCCCCCCCCCCCCCCCCCCCCCCCCCCCCCCCAGCCATGCCACTGTAACTGTACATATGTACAGCATCGAAAGACGAAACCTTGGCTGTATAACTTAAGTAGCCACCATTATTATTATTATTATTCTATTACCATATGTAATTTTTATATACTTTGTATACTAATTGATCATATATAACTGCATGTACATGTATTCAAGATCACAAGAACATATAAACATTGTTCCTATTGTCTGTAATTTTCCATAAAATTTCTATCTCTGAAAAGGTACACTATGAGTATGACATAGCAAATAAAGCAAAATATAGCTCAACAGAGCAATAACAAAAAATAGCAGTGAGGGTGAATAATATATTTCATAATTAAATATCATGATTAAAGTCGGTGAACGTTCATTCATTTGTTCCAACAGGATCCTCCCCGTTCTGATCAATCAATATGTGATTTGTCAATAGTGGGGATAGGAGAGCAAAAGCAAAACGGGATTCCCCTAAAGCTACATGAGGTACATTTATTGCATTGAGTGCCCAGTGTACAATGCATTGTATTGAATGCAGTTGGTGGATGTGTGCTTGTGTGTCATATAGTGTGGCAATAGTGCAATAACCACCAGCCATGCTCCAATGATTAACTTGCCTAGTCTGCTAGACCAGACCCTTTCAAGCTAATGTCTACTCTGATGCAATGCCTAGTCTTCTTTATCAGACCCTTTATCTAATGCCTGCAATTTCTCCATGACCCACTGCATAGATGAGTGAAACCTAATATTGCATTACTTAAAGGGGACCACCAGGCAAAGGACAACACATTATTATATGTTTTGGTACCGTTTTGTGATATCAAATAGATACCCAACATTTTGCAAAGGGTTGTGTAATTCATAAACAAAGCAATTCATTTCCACCACTTACGGAACCACGGCTATCTCGTGGTTCCACACGGGCCAGGCATTTGCGAGTGCGCCAATGCAATTCACGTGTACGTCAATAGAATCCCGGATGATTCGTTCGCTCTGCATAGAGCGCCGCTGGCTCTGCTCGCATAATAGTCTGCGCATTCAGACCGCATGACCGCATGGCTGAGAATGGTGATGCGTTTTCCAATTATATATTTTTCTGAAAACATATTTTTGTGAACTTATTGAAGGAATGGAATACTAAAGATGTTACCTTTCTATAAAAAGATTATGATGTTTGGGTGGTGGTACCCTTTAATCTCTAGAAAATATTTTAATCTATTAAAAGAAGGGAGGACAACGTGTCTACATTGCTTATTTAATTTAATTAATTAATGCAATCTTGTACTTCCTAGTTCCTGATAAACATTACATTTTCTGTACAAGGATGCAAACATTAAAGCACTTGTATTGTGTGAATTGATTGACATAATCTACTAGTACAAGGACGTACAGGTGACAGGGGTCAGACATTGGTGTATGACATTTACTTTAGGAGATAATTAAATGATTTATTAGAAATACGAGGAACTAATGGTTTACTAAAACTTTATTTATATTACATCTATTACATCTAACTGGGAACAATCAAAGTAAAATGTTGCGCTTTTTATTATTGTCATATCCTTGAGGGATTCAAATCTAGAAGGATGTTAGGGTGACAGGGGGTCAGCTTGGGTTTGTTACTTTAGATTCCAGGCCACAAATTGATCAATGACAATAAACAACCCAGAAATAGAATCATTTCCAGATACATGTAGTACATGTACACCACACATCAGTTAAACCACTGACTGCAGGAACCTTGCTTACTAGGTACTACAGACAGTAACTCTATGTCGTGGAAAGGGCTTAAATTGTTGTTATTTTAGGAGGAAATTTGTTTGAAAATAAGAATTGTAAAAAAAAAAAAAAACTTTTCTTTTTCATCATGACTATACCTGACTGGGTCATGTGTGTGTATGTGTGGTTCAACACGAAAGCCCACAAACCACAGAACTGTAATCAATTTCAGGATCTATTCTAGAATCCTTTAATCCTAGCTTCAGACTATGATTAATAAATTCATAATTTGTACTTATCTACAGTATATACATGTACGGTGAACAGGAAGGATGATGATACATGTATATAGTGCAAGACAAGAAATTTAACAAGGAAATGATTAATTTTTTTATTTTAAGGGGCTACCTTTTCAATCTGATGGATATCATAACATATTTCACATAATACCCTATGCTAATTTTAGGGGCTACCTACTGATTTCAGGGGGCTATTTTGAAAATTATGGGGCAAAGTTGTCTTCAGCCCCATGTACACATGTATTTCCTACCCTGCAAGAAAATGTCATATATAAGCTAGTATAAAGGATGAAGACTATGTATAGTTGTACATGTAAATATAGTGAAATGGTGAAACTTATTAGCAATTTAGATTGTCCTTTACAAAATACAGTAAAAGCCACATGAATTTCAAAAGTAAATTTGAGCCCAAAACATAATTTGCTCTGCTTAACAATAACTTCCTTTAACACTGTCCCAAATCAGTTTAATTTTAGAAAAGAAAAGGTCGAACATTATGATGTGGTCCTTTTCAAAATAAAAGTGAAATGAAACAATTTACTCTGCTTATAATAATATCCACCTCACACAGTAGAATCACATAATAGACATGGAATGCACACACCATTTGAGGTACGTGTATTTCAATGCTTAAAGGGTACCACCACCCAAAAATAATATTCTTATAAATGAAAGTTTTACATCTTTAGTAGTCCATTCCATCAATTATTTTTTAAAAACATTTTTACATTCCACCATCAAGTTCAGAAAAATATGTTTCCAGAAAAGAAATGGTGGTACCGTAATTAATTGTATTGTTCATGAATTACACAATCCTTTGCAAAGTGTTGAGCATCTATTTGATAGCACACAACGGTACCAAAACATATATTATGTGTTTTTCTATGCCTGGTGGTCCCCTTTAACAAATCAGCCATGCAATTTGATTTGTTTGCGCTTGGGATTTACCACTAACTTCCATATACCGTATTTGTCGGTGTATTACCCGCTCCGGTGTATTAACCGCATCCCTAACTTTTGGGGTTTTCCATGAAAAAAAAAAAAATTTTGATAGTAAAATTCTTGATTTTTAGATGGTCAAAATGTGCCGAGGATAAGTAAAAAACATAATTCTTTTTCAGAGAGTTTTGGTCTATGAAATATAATTCAATTTACTGAAGTCTCTGAAGCACATAAAGGAAATTATGAGCCCCTTCCCCGGATTTTGTTGAGTAATTGAGTTTACCAGAAAATACAACACGGAACACTATACATGGGACTGTAGTTAATTCTAGCAGAAAAACGAAGACAAAACAACAAAAATTAATTAAAACGGAGATAAAAAAACTGTACCTTGATATGTTATTCCTTCTTACAAGTTCAGATTTGGTTAAATCTACCCTTGAAAATTGTTTTCAAGGGTTGAAAATTGTTTTTGAAAATTGTTTTTGGAGATGAAAAGTTGCGATCGTATTAAACTTGCAAGTGCTGGTACTGTGCAGGTTTGATTTGACTGAAATTAGCAATCAATCACGATAGGATTGGCTAACTTAAGTCAAGACTGAAATTAGCCAATCCTATCGTGATTGATTGCTAATTTCAGTCAAATCAAACCTGCACTTGCAAGTTTAATACGATCGCAATTTTTCATCTCCAAAAACAATTTTCAACCCTTGAAAACAATTTTCAAGGGTAGATTTAACCAAATCTGAACTTGTAAGAAGGAATAACATATCAAGGTACAGTTTTTTTATCTCCGTTTTAATTAAGTTTTGTTTTGTCTTCGTTTTTCTGCTAGAATTTATTACAGTCCCATGTATAGTGTTCCGTGTTGTATTTTCTGGTAAACTCAATTACTCAACAAAATCCGGGGAAGGGGCTCATAATTTCCTTTATGTGCTTCAGAGACTTCAGTAAATTGAATTATATTTCATAGACCAAAACTCTCTGGAAAAGAATTATGTTTTTTACTTATCCTCGGCACATTTTGACCATCTAAAAATCAAGAATTTTACTATCAACATTTTTTTTTTTTCATGCAATTTTTCCTATCTCCGTGTATAAACCGCACCCCCCTTTTCGTCGGTAATTCCGTCGGGAAAACCATGCGGTTAATACACCGACAAATACGGTAGTCTAAAAATACCAGGACGAAGGTTACTTGTACTTCTAATTAGGACGATTTTCAGTACAAACACAGAGGCAACTGCCAACATTCAAATCTACAGTCGAAACTAACAAAAATGCCAAACGCGTGCTACCAAAAATGGAAAATAAACAACTTCACAAAATAAAGAGAAAGATAAATAATGTGTGGACTTTACACTTCCTTTTTTTAAATTATTTAGCAAACACAAACCCTTCAACAGAAAACAAGGTGTTTACAATGAAAGCGAAAATGGAAAATGAGAATTGGAATGTGATGGCATTGATACTTTTCCAGGGATATATATAATGCAGATTTATCCACTCCCTCTTAGAGTTTTTTTTAAAGAAAGAAAGATTTCTAAAAAGAAAATGTCTTTGGAATGAAAGCAAAAATGGAAAATGAGAATTGGAATGTGATGGCATTGATACTTTTCCTGGGATGTATGCAGATTTATCCACTCCCTCATAGATTTTTTTTTTAAAGAAAGAAAGATTTCTAAAAAGAAAATGTCTTTGGAATGAAAGCAAAAATGGAAAATGAGAATTGGAATGTGATGGCATTGAAATTTATCCTGGAATGATATGCAGATTTATCCACTCCCTCATTAGATGGTGAAATTTATAGAGTTAATAGCTTCATGAGCTGACTGCGAACCTTGCTATTCATAGTAATCAGTATTAATTATATTCAATATAATTAAGTAAGCTCAAACAATATTCCAGGGAAAAGTTAAATAAAATAGTGCCTTTATGTAAGTACTAGCTGTAAAATTATTTTACAAAAAAAGTCTAATAAAAGGTTTTAAAAATACAGTACTTACTTTTCTCCAGCAAATGAGTACATCAAGAGGTGTTCTTCCACGACCTTCTGGTACTCTGGTTTCTCGGCGCAGAGGTCGCGGAACGTGTCGTTGGATACGATGTTCCCATCAAGCTCGATGGCCAGGTTGAGAATGTAGCGGTCGTCATAGCAAACCATGCGGCGACCTTTGACCCTCCGGGAGGGCGTCCACACCAGTATCCGGGCCTTTTCCAGCTCGATGAGAACCTCCTGGTCTATAGCGGAGATAAAAAATACAAACAAATAGATAATCAATTTGAACTATAAGGTCAATGTACAGTCGAACCTGTTCTAGAAACCACCTGTCTTAGTTTAGTCTAGAGACCCCTTGTCAATAAAGACCATTACTGTTGACTCCCCAAGAAGCAATTTGCCTGTAAGTGAACCTGTCTATGATATAAAGACCACCTGTTTGTAAAGACTACCTTTTCTGTCTCCCTTTGGTGGTCTTTACAGACAGGTTCAACTGAACAATTAAACATGTCGGTAAAGACTAGGACCACCCAAAGGAGAAAAAAAAGTGGTTTATAAGGTGGTCATTATCTCTGGAGGGTTTGTTTACCTTTAAAATGCTTCCTACATGTAGGCAATCAAGATCAGTGGTCTTTATAGACAGGTGGTCACTATAGTATAGTAGGTTTGACTGTAATTCTTTTAACGGCTAATGGAATTGTATTTTTATTTTTAAATAGGAATTGTTCTCTTTTGGAGGGCATTGTCTTGCATATACTGACAGATACTAAGCAGATATTAGAGATAATGATAATCTTCTTGTAAACCCGAAATCCTGTTTCTACAATGGAATGCAAAGCTAACCTAGGAGATAAAGTTCTACATGAAGGCCTCGATGTACAACCAACAGACAACTGCATTTAGCAAACATTAGATAAAGCGCTGACCTGGATTGATCTCTTGATTTGTAAAACAAACATTACAAAGAATCACAGCTGTCAAGCCCTGTACAATGGACAGCAGAAATACAATTTGAAAAATGAATTTCAATTCTTACCTTGGATAGGAGTTTCTGGCTTTGACTGCTCCTTTCTCCAGCTTGGCACAAAGACATAGATGACCTTATGACCTCTCTTAAGGAACCACATGACCACAGTGTCGATGCCCTTGCACGCAAACACATTCTTGTTGCCATAGCTGCAAGGTTGAAGTAAACAATAAATGACTCAGATTTAGCGCTTTAGAAAACACAAAGTGCTGAAGATTCTAAAAACTGTTTCAGTTATTCTTTTTTTCCATTACTAGTATACAGTTTTGTAAAACTTTTAAAAACAATTTTAGTGATCTATTACAGCTTTCAATATTATTGCTAGCATATCAGAATCATCGCGTTAATAAATAGATTAAAAACGTTATGTAAAGAAAACATCAATAATATTATGCAAAAGAAGATCTAGCAAGAAATTTGGAATTCCACTAACAACATTTTCATTCATATCAAATTTTACTTGCCCCCTACTGTGCAACAAAATGCAACAGATATTGTAATATATTTCTTTGTTCCGAGTCATCCCAATACAATTTTGGGCTATCTGATTTTACTTGCCACAATGGATTTTTTTTTAATTTCTAGCCCTGATTTAACCTTTGCTCAAAATTAGCACAGGCCCACTGGCCCAAGGCCACTAAAAAGTAGCTTTGGGCCACCAAATTTAATTGATCAATTCCACTGGCCTGAATGGGCAACCAGATTCAGGCCACTAGAACTTGTCAAATCTTGTTTTAATTTGCCCGAATAGGCCACAAGGCAAAACAAAAAATTCCTATGAATTCTTGCATTGACTAACCTCATGGCCACGTTACTCCCGTCAATGATGACAGCCCTGTAAGGGTCAGCATCCTTATCCTCTGTGTCTTCCACCCCATCGCTCGCATCCTTTGCAGAAGAAGTCCTGCTCCCACTGCCATTGCCGCTGCGGTTCGCTGAGCCAGCAGCATCGTCCTGTTCCATGCCTAGGGAACCCTGACTCATAAGCATCTGTAGGACCTCATTGCTCGAGGCATGTTCCCCGATCTGCAGGATCACCTGTTCCACCATCTGGCGCGAGTAGCCCAGCTTCTGCATCCAGGCGATGATCTCCTCATGCTTCCCAGGGCTTGAACTCGAAACCGATGATGATGTTGATAGTGAGGGAGCCGATGAAGAAGATGAAAGTGAAGGCACTGCTCTTTCCTGAAGGCGGTCTTGCTGAGGGGGGGCCGTTCCCCTCCCGATTAATGCGGATGAGGACGCTGAGGATGATAATGAAGGCACTGAGGTAGTCCCTTGGTGTCCTTGCTGCGGTGTAATGAACCCCCTCCTACCATCCACCATGTCTATGCCTGCTGAATGGCTGGAGTCCAGTCTAGGACTGCTTCTGGATCCCAAGAAATTTGTCCTTGGACCGTTGACAGAATCGCTGAAGTCTCTAGGACTGTTGCTAGAGTTACTGAAGTTTCCTGGGTCCGCGCCGGGACTGGCAGTGTTTGTCCTGGTGGAGTCGTTCCTCCATATTGCACCATTTTGTAATGAAATGTCACCGTCCGAGCTTGTACAACGCTGCTCCCGGCCATCCCACGAGGGTGAGACGGTTTCCATGGAGATGAGAGACTGTGCTCTGATGATGTTCTCGTCGGGCCCCTGTATCCTGAGCCGGTCTCCGGGGAGCCTCTCGATGACGGCTCCGGACTCGTATTCCCAGCACGTGATCCGCTTGTCCAACATGTTTGGCTCTACCGCTAGAGGACAGGCTTCTTCAACGCTGCTCTCAGTACACAGAGACACAATATGTTCCTGTATCAAAATAAAAGAAAAGAAAACAGAAAGAAATGTATCATTAACGCGTTCATGACTGGTCCCGCAAATGGGCTGGCCGAAAAAGAGAATGAGTGATAAACCATGAAATCAAATGCACGCAGTTAGCAATAGGTTAAATAGAGAAATCAAAATACAAAGGCCCATGTTAGATATAAATAATAATAAATAATAATAATAATAATAATTGATATTTATACAGCGCATTTCCAATTAAAAACTGATCGATGCGCTTTACAACCTCTCCAATATCCTACAACAAAAATAAGTACGTCTTCAAATTTCTTTTTAAAATATCTAATGTTGGGGACAATCTTAAATCTACTGGCAAGCTGTTCCAAAATGTAGGGCCTGCAAAATAAAAACTACGCTCTCCACCCTTTGAATTTGTTCGTGGAACCATTAACATTGAAGAGGGAACACTCTAGATGCTCTTTAAAACAATACTACAAAAATATTTGAAAAATTATTTCAGTTCAGACAGCAATATAATTCAAAAGCAACTGCATACAAGTCAACATGTACATGAACGTAGCACAATAACGTGTTTTTTTTTACCTACAGTATACATGTAGACGTAGGCAGCTTTTGAATGTCACAGCAATAGACCACTTCAAAAGACTTTCAAAACAAGTTATGGCCGATCTCTAAATTTCTCCTCATATTTATGGCCTCTTGGACCATTATATAGACATGCATACATCTCCCATGACAACAGTCAAAAATACCAATTGAAAGAAAAGAACAAGTTGTTACTAAACTCAAATGAAAAGTTATGACCGTAGCCGTATACAGTAACTAGGATTTAGAGGATACGCACGTCAGATACATAATGTATGTAAACAGCAACTACATGTTAGCGAGGTCAGCATAGAGCTATTGGTAGTTACCAAACGTAGAGTTTTACGTCAAACTATAAACATCGTCTATAAACTTATTAATTAATCGTCGACACGATAGGGGAAGCCCACAGGAAGTGTGTTAATCACTTAGCCAGTCATTACGAAACTAAAAATTCACTGGAGTTTCCTGACAGATTGAACTCAGCCTCTTAAATTCACTTTTTATTTACATTCAACATTTCATCAAAGGTCTCTTATGGTATGTTTTGTTTTACACTGCAGCAATACAATACATAGCAACTGGTAAAAAGAAAATACATCAATCTAAACTTTCGATTCAAACTTCTATAAAGAAAGGAAGCACATACAAACAACTCTGAAGGATTCAAACATTTTTAGTTGAGTATGAATTCCCATCAAGGACGAGAGCTATTTAAAGGCAAAATTTATCATTGTTTTCCTCTACAAATTGGCAACTCCTAAATTTTGTTGACCTATTAATGACATAGAAATAGGTGGAAAATATTTAGTAAGTACCATTTAAGACAAATATGAAGTAACTTTGCCGCAAAGTTACCAATTTGGACGCCAATATCTGTTTTTACATTATCACAATGTGTTGCCAATTTAAGGATTTTTCTAAATTTTAACGATTTACGCAATAATAAAAATTATTTAAAAATAACTAAAGCAGGTAGAGTAACAAAATGGGGCTCTAAAAATAGAGGAATTTATGCTCTTTCTTCCTGTACATTTCACATAACTAGTCTTCTTCTTGATTAAGTGTAGGACTACCAAACCACAAATATGTGGGCCTTAGGCATGGATGGGTAAGAGAAAAGATTTTATCTTCTGAAGTAGTGTAGATCTTCTGCACACAATGTGAATTAACATGAAGTCTGCTAAGTATAAAATAAGCAATAAGAGAAATAAATCACAATGCATAATATATCCAGAAGTATGCCCCAACACAAAACTACAGATCTTTAGATCACACTCACAGTACCATGGTACTTACAATGTATACTATCAATGTTGTTGTATCACTACATGTAGATACTTCAAATAAAAAGCCAAAATAAAACAACAAGTCCAAATGATGTATCCAAGCTAACAAAGCAGATCCGAGTATCAAACATTTAATTTAGAATCCCCCTGGTTGATATTTATCATAATAGAGGATGCACATGTACGCAAATCCAGTAGTCGTTCTTAGTGTGGCACTCACAGGCCACTGAATCCAGAAATGATAACACCTGGGACAATTCCGACCTGTTATATACTCTTTTTTTTCGAACACAGAGACAAACATCTATTTTTGTCCTGAACATATTTTATTATTTGGGAAGCGTAGCGAACTTTGCTCCAGCTAGCTAGCGCTAGCTTTTGTCTCTCTTCCCCTCTCTCTCTCTCTGCGGCTTGCGCTTTGCCGAGCTTGCCTACAGGTATCACACTACAGTGACCTTCTATGATTCATGTGCGTACATGTAGAGGCATGAATGAATGTGTGCATTATATCTATTAGCGGGCCTCCAGTCCCTGGTCTAACCCTGCAGAATCGTGCCCAAATGGGGATTTTCGGAGGGCTAGTTGAGCAAGCTCCTATAGATGTGGAAAGTTGGAAACCTCTCTTTTCCTGACTCACTTTCATACAAAAAAATAGTGCCTCGATGAAGTTAGCGCCAATACCAACATCAGGGCTTAAACAAGTCTGTGCGTGTTCTGCATTACGGTCGCTTACTTCATAATTAAGAATTGTTCAAAGTAATTTTTAGGCAACTGTACCAGTAAATAACAAAATTGCGAAACAGCATCCAATCACTCTATTTCCTATGTTTCCAAATTTAACGCAAATATTTCATAACTTGCTTTGCAATGCATTTCAAAGATTATGATTTCTACGATGAGTAATGATAAAGTGCACACCCTTCCAAGGTTGGTAATTCAATAAGAAATTACTAAAATTTACAAACTGTATGCATTTAATTGATGAGAAAGCGTGAGCCCCGCCTCAGCAAAACAAGGCACATACATGTATGTTGGTATACCAAGTGTTCCCATTGTATGAAAATATAACGCAAACGTAAAGCATGCCAATCAATATTTCTGGGAAAATGTAGCAATGCGAATGAGTCGCATCGTGAATCACTGTAGGTATGAGGTTTTAATGCATGTTGAATCATACAATGTGCCAGTATTCACAATCAACTCCCGTAATTATACAACTCACGTACAATGTAGACATAAAATATGTGCAATATTTAATCATTTGAGTTAATGAACAGAACTTTATTTTTACATTGACCAGTAATTTCTAAGAAATACAAAATATCCATGCATGCAGTAATGTTTACAGTGTTATAGTGTGTCATTATGCAATTATGACATGAATTTTGTCCGGTTATCGTTATTAATTTCTAAATCAGCATACATGTACGCATAGAAATTGCTGCCCAGTAAAATGAATGTTTGCCTCAATAAGTACAACAAATCATATATCTTGGGTGGCAATCAAATGTGATAACTAAAGCACTGGATAAAATTTGTGTGGCTAAATTATGATTATCTGTAGAATGTTCATTACATTTCATGTGGATATGTGCCTAGAGCCAGGTGAAAAATGTTTTTGTTTTGTTTTGTTTTTTTTGGGGGGGGGGGGGGGGGGGGGGGGACTACTTTTCAAGCTTGCCTGCGTGAAAATGGCACTTTTGCATTGAACTCAATCGATTGATTTAAGGGGGCTCTTTATGGCATTTCGGTGGGGGGGGGGGGGATTATATTGTCCAGAGCCCCCCTACCCCCCCCCCCCCCCCCTGAACCTTTTGCACTGAACCTTCTATTAAAGAAGACCCTGACCGGTTTGACAAGGCCTTGTTTGACGAGGCTTCGCGTCCGTCCGAGTCTGAATGTCACAAAGGACTGAGCAATGAGAACAGCACATTCATGCATGTGTGTTTGGGAAGAAGTGCAGATGTGAGTGAGTACTACCAGGGGGAAATTAACAAAAGAAATAAAGAACATTGCCAAAAAAATTAAAAAAGGTCCAATAAATAGGTATGGTATTTGTGTGTGTGTGAGTGGGGCCAGCATCGCACGTGGGGGCTAAGAAATGGCAGCAACATTTGTGTTATTAATTTATGATTGATGTCCTGAGAATTAAATTTTGAAAAGAATTTTTATTTCAAAGATTTTTAAATATCTATTTAAAGTAACAATACAAATCATTTAAAACTGCATAAATGCATAACTCTCTACAAAAAATTATGTAAAAAATCTAAAAATAACAAGTACCAATCTCTGAATTGGGCTACATGTAATAGCAGCTCACTGCTATTTATTCCGATTCCTCCAAGTAACTCCCGATTCTGCAAGCCCCTCTTACCTTAACTTCCGATTCTGCGAGCCCCTCTTTTATTATTCTGCTAGCTACAATTTTAGAAATTCTGAATCCACATGCGATGGGTTCCTCCAATGCTCGTCACCAGACAACAAGAAAAACATACCAAAAAGTGTACTCTTTCAAAGACAAAGGCCAGTTAAAGTGAACTCTGATATGGCAGTTCCTCTTATATCTCTCGCTACCATGGACCTTTCCAGGTCTGAAAAAAAGTAATTACCACTTGGCTATTTTTAGCCGCAATGTGCGCTGGGGCATGAATGAAATCCCACTCGTATTTTCTCCAATGCACGTGAATACACACCATTCATCCTGCATCATACAACCAGATTGAAAGAGTTCATAAGGCAGTGGCCCTGACTTTTATACTATAGTGACTTTTCACGTTTGATTTCCTTTGTTTTATTATCCTGATTAGAAGGAAAAACAACCAGCACGGTGAAAGGTCGATCCATCGGATATCCTACAGCTTGTTTTCTCTCAGGGCTACTCCCCAAGTGAAATTAAACACGTTTCTACAATTAGCTATTTCTAAGAACTAAAAAAAAGAACCTGCACATTCATGACAAAATTCGCAGACCAAAATTTACAGGTGTAAAGATCCCCTCTCTGGTCCCCAAAATGGGCAACGACAAAACGTTACTAAGTAAAGAGCACAGAAAATTATCAATTCATGGTCTCTTTCAGTTTTAACAAAATAACCTACATGCGATAAAATGTGCAATTTTAGCCAAATTTACAGTAAGATAAACTTTTCGCGATAATAAAGGCAGATTGCTTCATTTATTAGTCCTCAAAGTCATTGTGACACTGAAAGGGTTCCACCACCCAATAATAGTATTCTTATAAATTTTATGAAAGGTAACATCTTTAGTAGTCCATTCCATCAACAAGTTCAGAAAAATATGTTTCCAGAAATAAATATATAATTGGAAAACGCATCACCATTCTAAAGCATGCGTTCATGGGTCTGCATGTACAAAAGACTACCTTTGTCCAGAGCGAACAAACTGTCCGGGATTATATTGTCTCCAAACGTACGCGTGAGTAGCATTGGCGCACTCGCTAATGTTTGGCCCGTACGGAACCCAGCAACCAGGAAATAATAGTGGTTCCGTAAGTGGTGGTAATTAATTGCATTGTTTATTGAATTACACAACCCTTTGCAAGCAGCTGTTGTCTATTTGATATCACAAAACGGTACAAAAACATATAATGATGTGTTGTCCTTACAGCTTACCACGATCCCCTGGGGGATTTTTCACAAAGATATGTAATAACTTGAAGTTAGTTAACAAAATTATGGAAAGCAGATAATAGTTGTAATGTAAAAAATTGACGGAAAAAAATGACAATTTTGTTACATAGTATAGATCTTTATTATTTTCAAGGAGATGTTTATGTTCTTGATGCAAACTTTCTAAAAAATTCTCAAATATTTGCAATTTGTTTCAATAGAATAAATTGTATTCCAAGGCTTGATTTTAATTCCAACTTACAATTTAAGTTAAACCAATGCTCTAAATAAGCCTCTTATAGGCCCGCTGGCAAGGACTGGGCTACTGAAAATTAGCTTGGGCCACCAAATTTCATTGCAATGCTTAATCCAATGACCCCAAATGAGCAGCTAAATATAACAAAGTAAGTATGTTAATAGTTTTTTTTTGCTGGGGGCCACTAGATTCAAGTTCAGCCTTACCAAATCTTGTACTACCCCTTTAAGTTTAAATAGAACCAAATCTAAGTCAAGTAAATATTATGAAACTCCAAATTGATAGAAATTGGTGAAAGATCAATACGTTTAGTTAAAACAGCGCTACAGGAGTTATATTCCAGTGTTTTTCCACAAGGTTCATTCTTCCTTTGTATACTACAAATAGATGGACCATTGAACATTGTCCTGTATTCAAAATTTACAATTGGAGCTGCAATGTCTGAATAATGAGCGCTAGTCACGAGTGTCTATGACAAACACTACCGGGTAGAATCACAATGCACAATTGCATTGCTACCTTGAAAACAGTGTTATGCAATGTGACTCAATAACCACACTGGTACAATGATATATTATACAGAACTTTTTTGTTTTTCTTTTTACAAATAAAATTAAAAGACTATTTGTCTCAGACTCGAAAAGCAGAGAAATAAAAATATACCATTTCCCACTTGCCGCTTAGTCACGGCAAAATGATACAAAGGCGGCTCGGGCATTGCATACGTGTGTACAATTATGTATGCAATGTGCACTCGTCCTTTTGAGCTAGCAGACTTTGTTGTTGCTTTAAAAAACCACTCATGAACAGAACTCCGCTATGAGGGGTACTTTATTCAGAGTTAGTATTTTATTGTCCCATTTAGTTTGTTAACTTTGTTTGCAACGTATACATTATGCAGGCGCGGCGCTAACGTAGCGTAGTACGTTCGGAAAACACAATGCATTGGGGGGGGGGGGGGGGGGGGGGCGAGCATTGTTTGTGAACAATGCTCGCCCCCCCCCCCCCCACCCCCCCCCCCCCCCCCCCCCCAATGCATTGTGTTTTCCGAACGTAGCGCCGCGCCTGGCATTACGTATTTGACATACATTGATCCATAAGTTCTGCTCTAGCGTCACTGCTTTATTGTCACCAAATGTAATCATTCATGAGTTGGGTATTACGATATATTATCACAAGTGATAAAAAGAAAACAATACTTAAGATAGCAATGTTGTTATGCAATGTGAATCATAACCACACTGGTAGTATGGTACAAATATACCGTACGATATGTTTTTCTTTTAAGGTCTACAAATAAAGGAAAGTCATGTCTACAGGGTAGGAAATATATATTTGGGGGCTGAGGGCGATTTTGCCCCCTAATTTTCAAAATAGCCCCCTGAAATCAGTAGTTTCTGTTTGTAGCCCCTAAAATTACCATACTAGGGTATTATGTGAACAATTTCTGGATATCCATCAGATTGGAAAAGTAGCCCCCTAAAATTAAAAATTAATTCCTGCATTGCAAGTCTATTTGTTCCAGACTCGAGAAGCAGAGAAATAAGAATAATTCATTTCCCACTTGCCGCTTGGTCGGTCACAGAGGGCTCCCGCATTGCACACATGTGTACTTGTCCTTTTGAGCTAGCACAGTAAGTTGTTGATTGCTTTGAAACCGCTCATGCATGTAGAATTCACTATGAAGGGTGCCCATTCAGGTCGAGCTTTTTATTGTCACATTCAGTTTGTTTGCAACTTTACGCACACATGATATCGATCCGTAAGTTCTGCTCTAGCGTCACCGCTTTATTTGTCACCAAATGAAATCATTTGTGAGATGGTATCAATATATCATTTGATAATAAGAAATTATGACTACACATGTTCATCATGAAACTGTATTTACACTGAATAATGTAATTTGGGTAAATATAGACCATTACATGTTGATGATCAATATAACATCAATTTATTCAAATCTATAATGCAATATATAATACAAAGATGTAATGATGTCGTTTTGGTAAATATAGAACCTTGTGTTTATGCTCAATAAAAAAAATAATCAATTTGTTTAAATATCCAAGATGCAATACATCAGGGTTGCACTACCAGACACCGACACATGATCGTGTATGTACCACCTTGAATACACAAAAGATGATGTCACAATCTCTGCTGATGACTGTATGCATGATCACTTTCAGGTACTGTATACAAACAGTTAAAGGGATCTAGTAACTTTGTTGTGTTTATGCTCAATAAAAAACATAATCAATTGGTTTAAATGTCCAAGATGCAATACATCAGGATTGCACTACCAGACACCGACACATGATCATGTATGTACCGCCTTGAACACACAAAAGATGATGTCACAAAACTCACAATATACATGCATGATCACTTTCAGGTACTGTAAATACAAACAGTTAAGATCTGACTGGTAGTCAAAACTTATTATATACCTAAGCCTGAACCAAAACTAAATATAGAGATTACATCATTCATAATGTCTCTTTTTGTTCCAGGGTGGACCAACTTTTTTTTCTGTCTTTAACTTGAATTTTTTTCTGACTGGTATGTTTTTTAAATTTCAAACTAAGGTTAAATTAAGAGTGCTGTACAACATATACAATACATACAGCAATGTACAAATAGAAGAACTAATTACCAAGATAGTATCCACACTTACATGCCTCTACGTTAATAACCTAAAGTAAATATATACACACATCGCTCTTTCAAAACAATTAATCATGAAGGACTTGCGAAATGTATATTGCTTTACAATCACATGATGATACACCATAGCTGTCATGTGACTTCAGTACTTACGTGTGGTGTTTGTTTAAAGACAATAATCTTGTGTCCATAAAAGTATTAGAGTGCATACAAACTGCACAAACAAACATACACCTGTACACAAATTGAACGGATTTCAAGAATTTCATTCAACTTCCAGAATATTGATGACACATAAAACATGTGATCGACATATCATCCATAGATTGTGCAATATGACGTAGATTCCGGTATCTTATGAATGACATTGACGAATGAAGATTGTAATTTCTTCAAGTTCCATTAAGTATCAGGGCTCCCCCTTACTTAAGGGTAAAGGGTTATCAAGTGTGGGTATGATACACCACATGTGATTGCCTTTTTAAACCAGGTTAGTTTATTTGCATTGCATAACACTGAGCCACTGCGTTTTCCACCATGTGCGCAGAGCGTTCAAATCTGAACTTAACCTTTAAACATTTCCTGAAATTATTGAATAACGGTTGGTCCCAAACTTTTATTCCAATGGGAACTATTCATGGATATTTCAGCCGTTTCTGAACTGATTTTGATCAACGAAACTTGATTCTATATTTATTAAAGGTTTTGTGCTCTCTCAAATGTTGAACTTAGTCTTTCATAAACTCACAAAAAACAAAAATTCTTGAAGCGCCCTCTAAACTAGAGCTGAGTCAAACCGGATATTTTGCATTTCGAATATGAGTCGTGTAAAAACGGTCGGATATCGAATTTTTAAAATAAATATTCTGTCCGTTTTTTCAATTAGAATCGGCAGTACAGTGTGATGTTAGTGTACAAACTGCTGTCAAGATGAAATACTTCGATATCTCATCCTTCTAAATTTGCCACTCACTATACCACTTGTATATTAATCCTCTTACCTTTGGTTTATTATTTGTTTTGTTTATTTGTAATTTATGTAAAATACCTTAACTTTAGCAAAAGATAAACAGGGTTCAATGTGCCATTTTCTGATCGAATCTATCGAATGGGGATTACAAAATTAAACGGGAAAAAAAAAAAAATCGATGTTTTTTTTCTTTTTTTTTTTTTTTTTTTTTCCGGATATTCGTATCCGAAAATTTGTATTCGGTATCCGACCTTCACGGTCGGATATCGAATAGCCATTCGATTTGACTCAGCTCTACTCTAAACCAAAACTTAACTATCCCTTAAAAAAATCTTTTACTTTTAGGTTGCCAAAATAACACATCAGATTGACGCCCACCATCGACTTGTGTGTTGTAGATCCTAATTTGCTGACCATGGCAAATACAAGAATTTCTAGTGCCAAATTTAATTTCTGGTTGCCATTGGCACATACCCCGTGTTCACACACAAAAATTTCATCCCTTAATCATGACTAAATAGTCAGCAGCTGACTATAGAATCAGCTGCTGATTAGCTATACGATGAAATTTGTGTGTCTGAACGCTGACTAACGAAACGACGTATAGCGAATCATGATTAACGAAACGCGGGTTTGATCATCGTTTCGTACGAGAGCTGAATTACGATCATTTCGTGTGTGAACAACGGCTCGCTTGTTAATCATGATTAGCTATACGAGACTCGTATAACTGAGCGGGCAGTAGGGCAGACAGAAAAAAGACAACACACTGCGCAGTAGCAAACTGCGCACTTCGTGCAGCTGGCCAGCCACCTGTTTTGAGATCTTGGTTTTGTGTGTGTGAACGTTAGTGTACAGTTTGGTTAATCATGATTCTCTATACGACGTTTCTTTAGTCATGATTCTTTAGTCATGATTAAGGGATGAAAATGTTTGTGTGTGAACACGCTGTCAGGCTATTGATGTGAACAATAATCCTAGCTTCAGGAGGGCCCCGGAGGCCCAGGAAGCCAATCAAATGGCTTGCTGCAGCTCAAATACTAGACAAAATTATAATATAAGTATGTGTAGGGCTTGATTGAACAAGAGTTCAAGACCTCACAATACAAATTACTAGTACTACAAATTACAGGTACAACCTGACAACATGTGGTAAATATAAATTTGTAAGTACCCTTTCATCACTTTGCCTCATCTTTCAAAAATCCAAATCTCCTCAACCTCATTTTGTAAGATCTAAAGAGTGGGTTTGAAACTTCCAGTAAAGTAAAGGTAACTATGCACAAAATACATAGAGTAATTGAAGTAGAATATAATTTAGAAAGATACATACAGCCTTGGAACTGTTATTTAAAATGTAATAAACAAATTTTTAAAATCCTGAATCACATACATTTATGAAAACAATTTTGTTTGTCTCTATTTAAAACCAAATCTCATAATCAAAATGTTGATAAGTATGGGTTAGCACTGATGAATTACTACATGTTTCATGAATACCACACTATTTGTACACATAAACAGGTTCAAATTCAAGTTTCTTTTTCACAATGGCATGCTTACTACATGTACTCAGATTTATAAAAAAAAGAAATATACATTTTGTAATTTTTAAAAACAGAGAGAGGTTATTACTTATATGAACAAGATGTAAAAAAAAACACACCACAAATTCTTACCTGTTGTGGTGCAATATATGGTGTTACAACAGCAGGAACATACCATATGTACTGCAGGGGGGAGTGCACCATGATGAGGGACAATGCAGCATGGGTATATGAAATACAGTCAAAATATTCAAAAGGTTTCAGTAGACTATCCTTAAAATGCACTCTTGAAGTGTACACACAATATACAAAACACTGCAGTTGACCAATAAGAAGTCAGGAGACTTAAATAACTTCCAGCCAATCAGTGATCAGTGTTGATACAACATTTCCTGATTCCTTGTGCACATGGTATACAGTATGCAGTACTTGAACAACTTACAAGGCACTGTAGTTGACCAATCAAAAGTCAGGATTCAGGCACAACGCTTTCAGTTTCAAACTTCCAGCCAATCAGAGAGCATCAGTGATGAAAACAAATTTCCCTGTGCTCATACAGTCATGGTATGTACAGTACTTGCTTTTTTATACAAGTTCAATTATATTATAATGATCACAACATTTCACAAAACCAAACCCCAAACCATGATTTCTGGAACACACAAAATCAATCTTAAAAGTATTGATTCAGAACTGGTAAGAGACGTTAGGCCAAAGGTGGTTGGGAATGTGAATGAGAGACATCTCATGAGAATCCCAGAATTTATCTGCAAATTTCAAAACAAACCATTTGTAGTAAACAAACCGAAGTCATAAACAACCCAAGCTGCTGCCATTGTACCAAGTCACATGGTGTGATGTGACATCACAAAGGCATAAAAACGTCAGACCATTTATGACCTCATAAAAAAAAATTGAGATAATTACAGAAAATACCAGAATCACTCAAGCATGGAAGTAAACAAACCGAAGTCATAAACAACCCAAGCTGCTGCCATTGTACCAAGTCACATGGTGTGATGTGACATCACAAAGGCATAAAAACGTCAGACCATTTATGACCTCATAAAAAAAAATTGAGATAATTACAGAAAATACCAGAATCACTCAAGCATGGAAAGAAGGAAATTTCACAAAAGATTAGAGCAGTAGGAGTGGGAGGAGGCAGAATTTCTAGGGACTTTGGACCCATTAAACTGTGCCTGAAACCCTAGGCACAATGGGTCTCGCAATACTCGAATGCACAACACTGCACTGTCATATGTACAATGTACACAGTGTGGCTTGTGCCTCGGGTAGACCTATGTATATTGACGTCACATTACACTAAGTAGTTACAGAGTAATATTTGTCGAACGCCATGGCAATGCATAACTCCGTACAGCAAAACATGTAAACTTCCTACTTGCCTACTGACATGACACAAAATAGACGTCCCATCTACAATGACGTATATATATTGCATGCTTTATTTTGTTTTTCTTTCAGATCATGTTTATGATTTTGATATCGATTGACCGATTGATATTTTGATTGGGCTACAATCAGTGGGTACTTCCGTAAAAGCTCTCTTTGTTGTTTACAAATGATTGTATTGTTGTGAATGCACACTACTCTATCAAACTCAGCAGTGCAAAAGAGAAAGGATTTGCTGACTAATGACGTGCGCATCCTTCAAACTTTTCTTTTGAAGCCATCAACTGTTGTGATTGAGGTCATTTACAACCAAGGTCGTCCGTAGTGGAAGGGTCTCCGAGTTTTAAAGGGACCACCAGGCAAAGAACAACACATTATTATATGTTTTGGTACCGTTTTGTGATATCAAATAGATACCCAACATTTTGCAAAGGGTTGTGTAATTCATAAACAAAGCAATTAATTTCCACCACTTACGGAACCACTGCTATTTCCTGGTTCCATACGGGCCAACCATTTGCGAGTGGCGCCAATGCTAATCACGCGTACGTTTGTAGACAATAGATTCTGCACACACATTCTGCACTACACATCGCAATTCACGGTACGCATCGCTAGTCTCGCAATTCAGACCGGCATGAACGCATGCGTTTAGAATGGTGATGCGTTTCCAATTATATCTTTTTTTCTGGAAACAATTTTTTGTGAAATTGTTGATGGAATGGAATACTAAAGATGTTACCTTTCTTTAATAAGAATATTATTTTTGGGTGGTGGTACCCTTTAACTACAAATTTTTGGTATATAAAGAATTAGCGTTAAACTTTTATCACAATACAGACAATCCATTAATTGTTAAGTCTACGAAGGTCAAGTTCGACCTTTACGAAGGCTGTAGATGACAGCCAAACTTTGTGGAAGTAAATATTTGTATTGTGATCAAAAGATAATAATGCTATTTCTTCTTCAAAACTATTTACATTGTTTGTGAAACCACAACTCCACAAGCCACAAGCCTAAATTAGAAATTCAAAGGTTCAAACTTCAAAAGGACTTAGCAATTTTAGAAAAAAGGGGTCATCTTACATCCTGGGTACCTTCTTTGGCCATCCAAGGCCATTCAGACAAAGAGCAAAATGTACAGTACTACAGTAGTCTCTTTCTACAGAGCACCCATATTATGTACATTATTTCAAAAGGTAAATTGTTGGTCTTTTGGTACTAGAAAATTCAGTATTCGGGCGGGGGGGGGGGGGGAGGGGGGGGGGGGCTTAGGATCATTATTAGGGCAGGGGTAGGGGGGCTGAGGGCGACTTTGCCCCCTAATTTTCAAAATAGCCCCCTGAAATCAGTAGGTACAGCCCCCTAAAATTACCGGGTATTATGTGAAATATTTTGTGATATCCATCAGATTGAAAAAGCAGCCCCCCTAAAATAAAATAAAAAATGAATTCTTTCCTTGGATTCTAGGGTTAGGGGTTTGGATAAGGCTTGGGGTTAGTTTTTAGGTTAGGGATCGAGTTTGGTGCTGGGGAAATGGACATTTCAGGCTTCAGGTAGTATACCAAATGAGGTGGTAGACCAATTGAGTACATAGACATTACAAAGCGAACATAAACCTTACAAAAGGGTGCCAAGTCCTGAAGAAAATGACACTTTAATTTTTGCCTGGAATCAAGGCCAGTAAATTAAATGAGGTAAATGTACATGATTCCCTTTCATCGTTTAATTTGAGGCCTGCATGGAACTTCTAGAATCTAGACCGGACTAGAATATTAAAGAATGTAAAAATAGTTAACAGAAGTTGAAAGGTAAACCAAAAAACTAAAAAAGCCTACATGTACAAGGGGGGGAGGGTGGAGGGGGGGGGGGGGGGGGGGGCAGGGGCACATGCCACATGTAAACATTACACTGTAAAAGTGTAAATGTCCGAACATGTAAAACCAACACACTGTCAAGCCAGAGGCATGAACAAATGTCGAAAATTGTCACATAAATCTGAAAATAACTTGTCTAGAGCTGTAAAGAAGAAAAGTTCAAATCTATTGATTTTACTTGCCTGACAAACAAAGGCCCCCAAGGAAAAAGATTAATGAATTCTGAGCATTGGTTTAGAAATAAATCATAATTATTGGGCAAACAAAAATATTTGTTTCCGACCACAAAAAAAAAAGCAAGGAAGCCACTGTCGCATTCCTCTGAACTTGCTCACTATATTCTCAATGACAATGGGTTCTACTTTACATGTACTTCTACAGTAAACTTCTATTGAGGATAAATTCCCACCCACAGTATATTGTGGTTTCGTACTTCGTAAATCAATTTGTCATAAAACTCAAAGACTGTTAATACATGTAGGAGAAATATGAAAACAATCTGAGTCCTGAAGATGCAAAATCATGTTTTTCTTTGGTTGTTGTAACATTAGTTTTTAAAACTCTAATTATGGCTAATTATCAATATCATCATCCATATCTTCATCGTCATCATGAACATCATCATCATTGGGGCATGCTTTGTGTTTTTTAGTTTTGTAACATGAAATAAGACACTCATCGATCGAATGAGAAAACGAATCGTGTTTACCAATCTTTCTAAAATATCGGAACAGAACTGCAATTAATGGAAAGATGATGTCCATCGCGGAGTAAATCAAGAGTTGAACAAATATTCAATTGTCTCGCGAAGTGCAATAAGAAGAACTCATGACGTTTCGTACGCTGCTGCTGTACTTCGTCAGGTGACAAATACTTTTGGTGCGCGGTCGCAATTTATACCTTTTGTTGGCAGTACTACCGGTATTGACCGGTTCGGCGCTAATTGGCGTCGGCCATTCAACGTTCCAATTGGACGGGCCGGTGCGGGAGGCGTGGGCGGTAACGCTGCCTGCTGGGCTCTGATTGGCCAATGCTGCGGCATTGTCCGGAGCTGCGCGCTCTCCGCTCTGATTGGCTGGGCCGGTGTGAACGTCGTGGTTGGTGCCGTTGATAGCTGCGTCTTGATTGGTCAACGCTGCGGCGTCGTCCGGTGTTGCGTGTTTTTCGCTCTGATTGGTTGAGCCGGTGTGGACTGCATGGGCGGTACCGCTGACCAATGCGATCCCATTGGTCGTGGTTGGGGGCTCGGGTGCTGTACTTTGATTGGTCGATGGTAGATGCTGGTTAACGTTCTGTGACTGGGCGAAGTTACGTGGGGCGTGCAGGCATATGGTTCTGATCCAAGAATCTGGGATCTCGATCCCTTTGTCCCTGTTGATGTTGTTAGGTTGTAACCGGATCTGGATCGCTTCCTTTACGCGGCGTGTGTACCAGTGCTGTTCTTGTGCCAAGCATCTTACTCCATCCCAGTCAGGTTGGTGTTCCTCGTTCCAAGCATGCTCGGCTACGGCTGAATTGTCTGTACGTCTTAATCTGACGTCGTGTTGGTGTTCCAACATTCTTTCCCCTACATGTACTGCCCGGCCCGTTTCCCCCGATGTATTCCTTATCACATGAGCCGCAATGGTATGCCAAAAGGTTCACACCATTGCGTCTGTGTTCAGGAAGTGGATCTTTAGGGTTGACAAGTTGGCTCTTCAATGTTGTGTGAGATTTGAAGATACCATGATTCTCAAGGCGACGACGGAGTTGGGGTGCGATGCCTTCGATGTAGGGTAGCACAGTCATGGATTTGTAAGAATTCCTTATGCTCATCCTGAGTAGTGATAGGCCTCTGCTTGGAAGCATTGCATATGAATGCTTTTAGGGTAACCATTGGCAGTTAGAGCGCCTCTCACATGACTTCATTCTGCATTTACCCCTCGTGGCTTAGTGACGATGCGATCCACTCTGTCGTGTAGGCATTTAACAACACCTCTTTTGACTGACAGGGGATGATGCGAGTCATAGGCTAGGTATTGATCAGTATGCATCGGCTTTCTGTAGACTGTGGTGGTGAGTAATGCTGTTATCCGATCCGGGAACGATCCGATTTCCCGGCGATAATCGCTTCCTAGCCGGATCCGAGACGGATCCGAGAAATAAATTTTCTCGGTAGAAAATATCGGAAGATTTTGCCGACCCATTTTCTCCAGTAATAATTGAAAATGTGTATGTTTGACAGTCCATTAAGTAGTGTAATTTAAAAAAAGAATGGGGGAATCAATATTGTTTACTTTATGAGTGGTTATTTTTGAGAAATTCTTGGTTCATTAATTCGTTTCGCAGTCGAAAATTGAACAGGATGCGCAAAATTGCTAGTCATTTGAACGATATTGCCGACGGAAATGCACACAAAGTTAGGCCGACACTCTCGGGGAGACTTCAGATGTATATCTGTATGATCGAGCTGATCAGCCAGTGCATTCTAAAAGTGGCTCAAAATACGTATTTTGGTTATTTGCACCATGTTTAAATGTTTTGATATTCTACTTACATGATTGCATGGCGTTTAAAAGCTGAACAGAAAAAAACTGAGCCCCAAAGCAATGCAAACAACTACTAAAAAAATCGGTAAATAATAACTATACATATCAGATCGCGGATGAATCCGGCGTATGAAACAAAGACCCGTACACGAGCGAATATGCGTGAAACATGCCAGCAGTGCAGCGGCCCGAAAACTTGTTTGCATGCTGCTACCGGTACCGTAACTACTTCAACCTTTTTTTAACCAATTATCGATATATTCAGCGCAGTTTTTCATTGTTTTGGGGTATTTTTTTTTATCTGTTCAGCTTTCAAATGCCATGTTATCATGTAAGTAGACTACCAAAATTGTGTTGATCACAAAAAGGCTAATTTATAGCCACTTTGTGAAGGCTCTCACCAAGAAGATCGTACAAATTTACATGTGATGTTTCCCCGTGACTGGCCGGCTGAGTTCTGTGAATGTGTGGCGCGATGCTGAACAAACGATCGATTTCTAGGCCCAATTCACTTCGGAAAAAATACTTTTCTTGCGAAACTTAGTTAATTCTGAATAGTCTGTAACTGTTTTTCTGTCAAGATTGATATGTGCATGCCTTAAAGCGTCAACATTGTTAATATTATTGGCATATAAAACAAGAAAGATAAGTCAACGTTGCATTTTTTTCAGAGCAAATTGCAATATTATTTTTTTCCGAGATCCGATCCGATCCGAGAATCTCGTTAGCGATTTTGAATTCTACCGATCCGAGAACGATCCGGGATTTTTTCTTTACCTAACAGCATTAGTGGTGAGGCTCCCATCACTGCTTCTGTGAACCAATGTGTCCAAGAACGCTATGGAGCTGCAATTGTTGCACCTCGCGTGCCAATTTTTAAAATTTTGTCAGTGTCTTAAAAATCTGATACATTGAAGCATTTTGGGCCAAGAATAAAATCTATCAAATATAAAATCGTAGTTAAATGTATTATTTGTTTTTTTGATGCAATATTTATTCTGAATTATTTTTTTTTAAATAAAGTTTTACATGTACATGTTTGAATGGAACGAGTGATGTTAATCCCATTTCAACATGCGAGCAAGTATTGTATTTGTATGCAAATTGTATGGGGAATATATCTCACGGTACATTGCATTCAATACAATAGAAATGGATCGTAAGGTGTGCAGTGGAAAATCTTTTTGTGGTAGAAAAAGTCCTATTTTTCACATTTAATCGTCCATAGGACAGCAGGATATGACTGATGAACATACTATGGCCTAGTTAATTAGGCCTAGTCGTCGAAATTCAGGTGTGTAGCCAAATATTTGTAATCCCGTTGGAATCCCATTTTCTTTGCTCTTTTTCAATCACATTATATATTTCTGGTCAGTTTCTCTATGGTCGTGTGTCATGAACTCGCCTCCAAATAGGGTAGAGCCGTTACATTTTTGGGATTTTTGTTTCCATTTTACTGAATATTTTCAAAACCAAAAATCCTTTCTTAACAAATTTGGTATCATTTGAAAGGGCTATCAAAATGCTATCATTCTGCAAAGTTTCAAAGGTAAACCTCTATTTAAGATTGTGATTAAAGGTTTAAAGGTTAAAGCCGGAGGTTGGAGCAGGAAGTGGCGCCACAGGAAGCGGCGCCCGTGTACAAAGTCTACATGGGGAAATGACTCTCAAAGCGCAATTTTTCTTAAAACGTTAAAATAACTTTGTCAAAACTAGATGTATAGCATCAATGTTTGTATCAAATGAAAGCTAAAACATTGAACTTTAATGTCAAATGATTGAAAAGTGTTTTTCCTACATCAAATTTGTAATAAATCAACACCAACATATAGACAATTGGGGGTTTCCTGTACATACAGACTCTATGGGGGCACAATCTTGACCGATACATTTTGCGAATTCTCTATAAAAACGTCAATATCTTCAAAAATAAAAGGTAAAAGACTACAAATTTGGTATCAAATTAAAGGGATCTAATAACTTTGTTGATATGTGCAAAAAGTGATGAAGGGTTGATGCAATGTATAGTGTTGTTATCTCATATGTCCAAAGGGTATTGTGTGAAAAATTAAAGTCAAATGGACATTGCATGGCCAAGTAATGAGCGAAAATACAAAGTGATATTCACTGACTCACTGCACTCACTTTGTACACGGTAAGAAAAACTCCGGGGGAGTTTTTCTTATCTGAATACTTCAATCGTACATATCTTTGTAACGAAAGGGAAATTTGAAAAACCGAAACCGGTCCCATGATTTTATTGTTAATACGAATACAACAAGCTGTGATGGAACCGCTAGAATTAAAATTTTATTTTGAGGATTTGGACAATGTTACTAAGTCCCTTTAAAGCTTACTTATCAAACTTTATTATGGCTCATCATATTTAGGGTTTACTCTATATTCCATTCATCTAGTGACTCCTACTTAGTGAAAATTATTGATTATCACAAAAAAAAATCAATCATGAAATATGAATTTTAAAATATCCCGCAAAATAATAATTTATCCCATACAATATTATATTGCTGTAAAGGTCTAAGTCTGTTCTGCATGAAAACATTATCATTTCTTGTCTAGGGCTACTTTAGAAAAAATTATCAGGAAAATATTGACCTCTAAAACTGTAAATAAAATTTCATGTTTTGGTTAATTACTCATGAAATAAAATGTTTTGGCCAGTAAATTTTCTTGCGGGCCACCAAAAAGGGGAAATAAATTATTTCACTGGCCCGACCGGGCCACTAACAAAAAAGGTAATTGTGGAGCCCTGTCATAACCTACACTAATTTGCGTGTTAATTATGAAAACCCTGGGCGGTTTATATGAAGTCACGCAAATGTTACCATGGCAGCTATCTCATTTGCACGACGAGTCCCCTTCCAAGCTAGCTTCATTGAAACCAACTTCCATTTTGAGATAAGGCAATTCCGTATGAGAGAAGGCAAAAACACCACATCTCAAAGTTGACCAATCTTCCCTAAATCAAACTGTTATCGATAGAGGAAAACTTGAATTTTAGGAAACTGAAAACCATTTGTGTATAGCTCTATTGGTTTTGCAAATATTTCTGCTTGAATTGAACAGAAATTTATGACCTTTTATTCATAAATCAGCTTCATTACATGAAAATGAAGTGAATCTTTTAATTCAATGATTGTTTCTGCTCTTTTTCTCATATTTTCCATACAATGTAGCAACAATCACAAATTGTAAAGCATGGGCAGTAACTTCATTGCATTTTTTTTTTGAGAAATTTTTGAAATCTATGCATATTTGATCGTAATTCCGTTACGATAAAACGTAATAAGTTTTTCTCAATATCTTATTACTTGTTCGTTAGTCATGTCATTGTGAATTCTCTTCTTTCACCACAGTCCTAAGAACTTCCAACATAATTTTCTGAAATAATGTCACTACTTTTTCCAAAATTGGCGTAACAGTATTAGTAATTCTGTTACGTAACGGAATTACACGCACATGGTTTGTAAGGTATTGCTGGAAAAAATTTTTTTTCTTGTTCCCAATGTAGAAATACCCTGAACTGTAGACATGTAGACAATAAGTCATTATACAAGTACTATACAATGTTACTTTATGTGACTCATTGTACCCACATGCTTCATATTGCATCAATGGTGATTTAACTAAATTGATACACGATAGATAATTTCTCTAATCTCTCCATGAACATAATAGAGATGATAATGTTCTATCATTAAATCAGTTTCCAGCAAGAACCACTTGACTGAAATTATGAAGATGCAGCAGATTCATGTTTGTACTTTAGAAAGGGAAAAACAAAAACAATACAATTTTTTTTTAAATATCCAGTGATTAGTATGACACTGGTGCTACATTTATTTTCTCACATTAATTTACATTCATGTATTTTAAGATATAAATCATACCTTCAACTTTCAAGGAGATTTAATATTAATAATTTTGTAATTGTATGTAGATTTGAATATCATTGATCAGTTAAAGGCTCATAACTCATCATTAATTATGTAAATTTGTATTAAACTGAAGCATATCAAATTAAACATAAATACAGAATAGGCTTCAAGATATTCAAAACTAAACATAATACCGTAAAACTCCGTGTATAAGGCGCACCCGTGTATAAGGCGCACCCCCAACTTTCTAAAAAAAAACCTGTATTTGTATCTGTAGTGCTGTTTGAATACTTACATCGCTGGTCTAGGGCATATCAAGGTCTTAATGTCAATTGTAGCTTTCATCATCATATACATTTTTTCACATACAAAATAGTGGTTAGTACAAAAATTGCACACATTGAGCAATAATTAATTATTTAAAGCAATCTTTAATTATTGTATATAATATATTAAGGTTTCTTTATACCTCGTGAGTTCATTAATGTTATTTTCATGTTTGTAAATATTGTTGCAAATGACACTGCAATTCAGCTTGTAGCTGTGAATGTGACATTTTGTTGAATAAAATACCATTATTATTTATAATAACACTGGTGCTCATAAATATTCATATTCTTATTCATGAATATTCATAAGCACTTATACTCATTCAATATATGCAATTTTCTTAATTAACTAACATTTTCAATTATGAGCAAAATTTATAACCACTGGTTAGATAATTGCATATATAATGAGTACCTGCTGCTCACGAATGTATGAATATTCATTAGCTGCAGTATTTGCTCAATAAACTTGCAATTTTTAAATGTGTAACCAATATTTGTTTTGTGTGAAAAAGGTATATCTTGCTGAATGCTACAACAGACAACAAGCTCTTGTCATGCTCTACACCAGTGTAATATGCATTTTTTTTTTTTTTTTTTTTTTTTGCTATACCTGTGTATAAGGCGCACCCCCGACTTTTAAATTTTTTCCGACGGAAAAAAGTGCGCCTTATACATGGAGTTTTACGGTACAGGCAGAATACATTGAGTGTTCAGTGTGCTTCTGTATGCAGATCAAAGAAGAATGATGTACAAAGTATTTGCATTTTCAAATGGGAATTCCTAAAGGTGTCTTTCATTTTTGGCAATTCCATATATTTATATGCCAACTTTTTGTTTGAGGATCATACACGTTTATATCCGATATACATCTATACACGTATTTCATGGAATGGATGAAAACGCATTCCAAATTGATTTGAGAGTAAGTTAAGATCAATTTAGGATGAATTTTTTGAAGAATAATTTTAGAATATAACAAGAGTTTATATAACAAATCTCGATTTTCTTGTAATTCTGTTACGCAGACACATAACTTCAGGATTTGTTCTGGTCCTTATGTAAGAGCTTGTGATGAACAATGCATACCGTATTTGCCGGTGTATTACCCGCTCCGGTGTATTAACCGCATCCCTAACTTTGGGGGGTTTTCCATGAAAAAAAACACATTCTTTACTAATGACTATAAGCAGAAAAGCAGAAAAATGTAACCAAGAAATTGCATTTTCATGGGTGGATTTCACAGGCGTAATTCCGTTACAGTGACATTCGTTTGTCTTAAGGTAATTTCATAGGTTAAAATAGATAATTTCTGGAAAAAAAGATGTACCAAATTCAAGTTTGTAACTTAAATGATAAGTTTTTATTACCAATGAAGAATTTTTTGTGGTAGCTTTTGCAGAAAATCATTACACAGTTAGTGTTAAATGAAAGACCCCTTTCCGTTATGATTGTATTTTGGTCTCTGGACGCTACAGTGTTATAGATTTGTAACAATCTTGGGTTCTGTTGTACCTCTAGTACCAGTTATTAAAGTTTTAAAAACTGCGAAAGTGAAAGGAATTTTAAATATGATTAAGAAAACAGAGCTTAAAATCACTTATTTGTCATTCTGTAACAGTGGAATTACCCATTCACAATGCATTTCCATTCACACAGATTTCCAATATTCAGGAAGTTTACGGGGCTTTATAGCATTGAAAGTTGAATGATTTGACCTGTTTGTGATTTGTAATTGTTTAAATGTTGCTTGATATTGATTATGTGTAGTTATTTAGCATATTTTTAATGTAGTACATTTTTTTTCTCACAATTTAACAATTTTTCTTGAAGTAAAGGAAAAATTCTAAAATGTTGCTTTTTTTTCTTCAAATATGGTTATTATTGTTAAATTATTGATTTTTGAAAAGTATTGAAGCTAAAATGTGAATTCTTTGTTGTTCATGTACCGATTTGTGGAAAAATTGATTTCACTGCTCAAGTTGTGTAATTCCGTTACACACATTAGTGGACATAGTTCCTAGGATTTTTCTTTCATTAAATTGATGCAATCCTTTTTAATTTCTTGCCTACTAATATGAAGCTGAAAATAAACCAAAATAAAGCTGGATTTTAGCAATATTTTTTTCAAATTTCACTCTTATTTGTATTTTGGCCATATTTTAAGTTATTTTACACATAACAAGTTCAAAAATTGCTTTACAGATATGTCAAATTATGGTTTATATTCAAGTGCTAGATAGCCTTGATGTTTGCATTAGCATGTAAGAAAAGTGTAAGAAAAGTAATTCCATTACAGTGGTCTTTTTTCAAAAAAGTGAATTTGTGAACTTATCATTGTGTTGTTTATGCACGTACTTGTTCCAAAATGAAGTTGACATTATCAAGATAGAAAAAATACATAAAATCAGTTTCAAAGTGTCTTATATTTCAGAGAAACTCAACGCAAACTTGTAGCAAAAACTCAACGCAAACTTGTAGCAAAAAAAAAACTCCATTCTCCGGTAATTCCGTACGGTCACACATATTGGTCTAGTGTGCAACAACATATGGAAGATATAAAACCATTTCCCTATCATGTTGTAGCCTGGTTACCCGTGCAACTTATATAAGTATCAAAATTTACTTAAGTCATGAGAATATTGCGCAGGGAATGAAATAATGAGCAAAAAACGTCTCTGAATGTAATTCCGTTATGGTGGAATTGCCCGATAGGGGGATTTGTTCCAGAAAGATCATTATTTAGGGTGGAATTCTCATCAACAGGTTAAATTTAGCACGGTGCTAAAACGCGTCATTCGCCACACCTAGGTACATTACAATAGCGTTGTGTGGAGATCAACCTTCCGCCTGCTGCATTATCCAAAACGAAAACAATTTTTGTCGGCCGATTTCTCCCTCAATTTACCAGCAAATGCAAACAAAATTTTGTTTAAATGTGATCCACAATTCATACTTTGATAATAATTACAGACTCTGTTGTTTTGAAGACTGCAAAATGTAGAAAAAAATTATTAATTCCTGTCTGTTTTCCTTACCGATGCGTCCTAACACATAGCGTTCAAATGATGATCGGTACAGTGTACGAATGGGCAGTATGCTAATCTCCCGTGTATTAGCGTATATTGCGTGTAAGTGGACCATGTACTTTGTAGATGGGCAACTCCAGCGTCACGGACATTACAAACAGACAGTATTTTCATGACTTTCCAATGCCACTGGGCAGGTCCAAGCTATTTGACTTGTGACGTACGGGACATTCACAGCTTTTAATTGATTATTACTAAGAGGAAGAAGCTATGATTTGGAATCTTTTTGGTGCTTTGGAAAGCTACTTGCAGTCCCTTCCTAAAATGCCAAAAAAAAAATTAAAATCGCTCATTAATATTTAATTATGCTAATTAATATGCAGCGTGACGTACGGGACCAGAGAAATATTGACTTTTTTGGAAAATTATGTATCGTGAAAATGCTCTGAATCTACAGGGCTAATACTAACTAATTTGTAATATTGCATTCAGTAAACATTCAAGTACACACTACAGAATTAATGAAAGATAATAGCCTGCGCGTGACGTACGGGACATGTGACGTACAGGACATTTTTTCCTCATTAAAACTATGTCATTTTTCTATTCTAATTTCATAATCTTTCATTTTATTTTGCAATATATTTGTTCTTGTTGTATAAATCTACCATAATATTCTGATGAAATAAAAAAAAAAAATACTTAGTACAAAAAATTACGATAAGACTTTAAAAAAATGTTAATTAATTAAGCTAATTAATTCCTAATTAATAATTAACAAAAAATATTTTATCTGGCATCAATGTGTAGGTTACATTCTTCTGATGTAAATTACTTTTCAATTTGCCAAAAAAGAGATAAATATGAGTAAATTAAACAGAATCATCGAAAATGGGGCAACTTACAGGAAATCCTATACATGGGACTGTTCAGAAGAATAAGTCATAATATTTTGTGCCTTTTTAGCACTTTCTTACAGTTTTTGAACCTGTTTGGAAGGTCTTGGTTTACTTAACCACTGTACTACTGTCTGTCCTTCATTCGCATGTAATTTCCCTACTCAAATTGATTGTCTAGTATTTTAGATAATTAATTAAAGGTAATTTTAAAGGGTACCACCACCCAAAAATAATATTCTTATTAAATAGAAAGGTACCATCTTTAGTATTCCATTCCTTCAACAAGTTCACAAAAATATGTTTTCAGAAAAAAATATATAATTGGAAAACGCATCATCATTCTCAACCCATGCGTTCATGTGGTCTGAATTGCGTAGACTATATGCGTGCAGAGCCAGAGCGCACTGTGCAGAGCGAATGAATCATCTGGGAATCTATTGACGTACGCGTGAAAGCATTGGCGCACTCGCAAATGCTTGGCCCGTATGGAACCAGGAAATAGCAGTGGTTCCGTAAGCAACGTTCTCGCCAGGCCGTTTTCGCGTGGCGGTGCCGCCACGCGTAAATTTATTCTTCAAACTTGCGCCACCCGAAAATTTTGATGAGATAATACCGCCATGTGTAAAATCAATAAATTCATGACAATTTCCCCATATTTGCAGACACCATTTTCATAATTCCTATTTGATTATTTGTCTCCACAAATACAACAAATATTATTGCCAAATAAAGGCGCATCCTCGCTCTTAAATCGCTTCGAGGAGACGAGGAAATCTCCGATATAATTTTAGAAACACGCACCGTACACCCAACCCTCGCCCGGTCGTCCATCCGGCCGTCCGCGGGCGCGGCATGCAGCCAGCACAGGCAGTTGGACCGCTGCTGCGCTTCATCCGATCGAATCTCATAAACTAAAGCGGTCTGCAAAAATGCAGTGTTTCGCGCTCAAATTCATCTTTTTATACGGCAATAAAATGACAAGTATCGATACTTTGCTGGATTTATGAAACAATATTTACGGAAATATAGTTACAGAATATTCAGTATTACCTCAGTTTTTAGCAAAATATTACTTTTTCCGAAGTAAAACATTCACTCAAGCGCTTGTTACGCGAGCGAGAATTTCAGTAAGCGATTGAACATAGCAGAAAATCAGATCGTTTGCGATCGTTGCCAATTTCTGGGCAGCGATATCATATATTAAACGTGTAGTGTAGTCTACGCGGGCCCGTTCACAAATTGGCAACAAAAGTGTGCTAGGTTCAGTTCATCTGGTCCGTCGTCCGAGCGAGTTAGAAAATTATATCGAGATTATCAGTGCATTTTTGTGCCGTGTTGCAGGTAATTGTTCTCGTATTTGTTTTAAAAGCCTTGCAAACATGTAAGTAAAATAATAGATAGTCTAGAATAGGTGCGATCGTAATAATCTTGCATTTTCGTTCCTTTTCGGCACTTTTTAAGAGTGCAACTTACAAGGCAGTTGGCGCACTAGCTAGCTACCTCTCTCGCAGCGCGGGGCCTGCCGAAACTCTGGCAGACCTTCTAGTGTGTGTTCCGTAGGTTTTTTTTTCGATGAACATGTTCAATTTGCGTCGATCAATTTGTCAAACAAGTCGATAATTTTGCTAAAAATAACCACTCATACGGTAAAATATGTACTTTTACACTAACATTGGGCAATTTTCTAATTTTTTTTTTTCATTTCCGATGTTGCAAATTTCACATTGAAAAGTCGGGCAACGGGAAATTGGGCGATATCTGATGACTCCCGGCCCTACTCCTACCCCTGCGGCGCGGCATCCCGTGCTTGAATAGCAGCAATACATGCGCCACGGGTAATTTTTCCGACATATATGTTTGTGGTTTTGCGCCACGGGTAAATTTTTTCCTGGCGAAAACGCTGTCCGTAAGTAGTGGAAATTAATTGCTTTGTTTATGAATTGCACAACCCAGAAGTTGCAAAATGTTGGGTATCTATTTGATATCACAAACAGTACCAAAACATTTAATGTGTTGTCCTTTGCCTGGTGGTCCCCTTTAAGATATTTCAAATTTCCCCCTCAAGACATATTTTCATGAAAATATAGCTTTATTACCAAGTACGAAATGGAAAACATGAATTCTTTTTAGAGATGGCTCCTGAAGGTAAGATCTATCTATTCTGAACTTCTGGAGAGCATCTAAGCATGTATTCTTCTGATGATCAGCGGTTAAAACACAAACAAATCATTTTTACCTGCCTTGCCATTGCCTTAACACTGAAAATGTCCCGTACGTCACACTTTTGTCCCGTACGTCACAAACTCACATTTGTTAATTAGCTAATAAAATCAAAACGACAAATGTTCTTTTCATCAATTTTGGCTGCAGGTCAGGAGTATGATAAATTAGAACTTCACAGAATATGAAAGAAAAAAATCAACCGTTTCATACTGAAATATTAAAAAATGTGCTCATTTTTGTGACGTACGGGACATAGCATTTTGGACACGCCCTAATTAGCATAATCAATTAATTTTGAAACTTTAAAATTTGGTCAACTATTGCTAGTAATTATTTTTACCAGTCTCCATATATGAAAGTAATGCTTCATTGATCAAATAAATATTAGAAATAAAAATGTAATGTCCCGTACGTCACACTAATATTTGAAATATGCAAATAAGATGACCCCTACTCATTAAATATGCAGATTATGCACATTTCCACACTAAAAATCTGAACTTCAGACTAGCTCTTCTTAATGATACCAAACTTGATAATTATGCTAAAATGAAGATGAATTTTCACCATCAAGGGGGACATTAGCTTGGACCTGCCCCACTACTAATTCATACCTCTACCTACATGTAATGTCTAACTTTTATTTTGATTACAAAGCAATAGCCTGGTTAAGTATGCAAAAAAGTTTCAGAACATTTATACAATTCGTTACTGAGTAATTTTGCAAAATGTGCGCCGTCACGGACATTACATTTTTTGGACATGACTTTTTGCATCCATATACATCTTTGCAAAAATCTGTGAGTTCTGAGACCTCACAAAGGTAATTTAGGTATTCAATTATAGACAAGGCAATGATGAATTGAATCCAAGTGGGATTTTGCGAAACGGGCCAGGTATATTTGATCTAGACAACAAAACGTTGTGTCACGGACATTATATTTTCAGCATCACGGACATTACAGTTTGTCCGGAGGATTTGATTAATTTAAAAATATACTTTAGAGCACTCAAAAGACTGAAATTTTAATCTGAAAAGGTACTTTGATTGTCAGTCATCAAATTTGGTGCCTTAAATAATAAAAATACCAGCAAATTTGGAAAATATAAGGATTTTCCTGAAATTTGCACAGGGTATTCCCATGTGTGGAGTTTCATGTATGGTTTCCGTTTCTCCTATTTAAGGAGACACCCGAGAATAAAAAAAATCATGTGAACTGAAAGATATTATCATAGGATCATGTTGTATGGAAAAATAATCCAGAAAAAATAAATTATAGGATTTGAAATAGACTCAATACATGTAGAGCCAATTGTTTTTTTTGAGTTCATGTCCACTTTTTCGTGGAATTGCCCAGATGTGTCATTCGCGTCGTTTTACGTCAGAAGTAGGTTTATCGCTTTGCCACCATGGTATCCTTTGACATTTTCTGATGTTTTTCAATAAGCGCTTTCTACTCTCGGTTTCAACAGTGGACGTATAGAGGTTTTCCCGCAAGATTAGTCCATATCATTTAGATGAAAAATCAAATAAATCTGGCAAAATCAACTATAATCATCAACTTTCTTCAACATTTTTGTTAAACTTTCTTGCTGCCAGTTTAGCGTAAAAATAAGCGCCAGGCGCAATGGGATATCATAGGTTTTGTGTGGCGTTTGTGAAAGATGAGTGCGCAGATCTAGCAACAAGCGCGCATTTAGACATAAACGCGCATTGTTTGCCATGGGGCGCTCCATAAAATGGTGGGTTAAATTTAACCCAGGCTAAATTTAACCTTTTGATGAGAATTCCACCCTTAAAGTTTAAACTTTAATTAAACGGGCAAACCCTTTGTTTCCAAATGATAAATAGTCTATGTGATTTAATTATTTCTTTGTTGATGTTAGAAATAGAATCAAATTGAATTAAAAAGCCACGTCTTTCACTTTCATTTGGTATATTGTAACTATTACTAGAACAAACTTCATATTATTTATTATCAACATCAATATTATGAATAAAATTAGTAAAACTAAAAGTCACCACCGGCCACCTGCGAACAAAAGACAAGTAACAATGTTTGCGACTTTTCCCGAATTAAAAAATGATTTGTCATGTTTGTTTCTAAATATTTAGAAGTCTTTAGTTTAGGTGCCCGAAAAAGACCATGGTCATTAAATCATCACCGGCCCCATTAAATTACTTCCTTATTCTTACCTTTGCTCGCTGACAGTTGTCTGCGTCCTGTCCATCGATATAAACCCACACATTTCCCGACGCTAATCCGGTGTCAGAAGTGGAAGTAACGTTGTCGTTGATATTCGGCTCGCGCTCTGCAGTCTGAGGCCCCTGCAAAACGCAGCCGGAATCTGACCGACTCGCTTCCCCGTCCCCGTCGGCCGCGGGATCGCATAGCCGTACTCCCACATCGAAAACATCCTGGATTCGGGCTATCCGCTGTTCTATGACGCATCGCTTCTCAGCGGGTACGACGAATTCGGTGGTCATTTTACCATGTTTCCGCCGATTGACAGCAGACAATCAGTCAAGGACTAACAAGAAGCATATCTAATTAATTTGTAGATGCTAAAAAATAGGGCAATTTTCGTCTAAATTGTGTCGCATGCGCGCTAGCTCCGGTGTGAATTTGCTTCCGTAATTTTATATTGTCTACATGCGCGCGCGCAGCGTTATCAATCACGTATGTGCAGCGCGCATAGGCCGTGTGATCATTTAGACTGTTCAAGATTGGCCGCGAGAGGGCGACATTTGTTTACATTCCCAGGTCCTTTCGCGGGCGCGGGAATCAAAAAGTTCATGGAAAGGGGGTTGGGTAAACGAACTTTTAGACAGATTTAGCCCGGTGATTTGACCAATGAGATATCAGATATGAAAGCATGAAACATATACGTCATGTTAATCATACATTACGTCATCGAACTTCCCTGGAATCCCCCGTACGATGACGATCAATGTTACGTACGGCAGGGGTGAGATTTTACACTATTTTTACATCATTTTTTGAACAATAATTTCATAACAATATCATAAACAGATCAGAGTTTTTAGGTGTTGGTGGCATCTTGTTTCATGTTGTCCAAGTGTTTTTCTAAGTACTCTTGTTTGTCTCTATAAGTCCTACTTTTTTTATCTGTCGATTATCTGATATTATCATCATACTCACTTATCCTCTGCAACAATATAACTGTAGTCCCACCCATTCAATGTCGTGTCAGCCCAGTGAAGGTGGGGAGGGGGGAGGGGGGCCAGGGTTGGATGAGCATTTAACCCATTTGACAAAGCTTTGTAGGCTTTGTGGCCAAATGCTCTCCAAACACCCTACATCCTACAGAGTTGGTGATTATTATCTTTTGATAAGTCAGTTTGTTTCAGTTCAGGACGATGAGCCCGACATCCATCCCAAGCAATTTTGTAAGGCATGTTACACCGGTATGAAATCTCCGAGGAACAAATGGGTGCCAACTGCAATCTGGGCACCACACAGACGAAACCAAAATTGTACAGTTTGTACAACTTCAACAAAAATGTCAGTTGGGGGGCGTCCATCAAAGAAAAAAAGCCCGGGTCGTCCCAGGATAGACCGCTCCCTCCATGCCACCTTAGATACCCTGAATGGAAATTCAAGGGTGGCTGACATTGACATTGACAATGAAGATTCCTTCAAAGAAAGGTTTGGGGTAGCCACTGACAGCCAATTTTGTTGCAGAATATGTGAATGTGTCTTTGTTTGTCCTGTCTCAACACCTTGTGAACATTTGTTTTGCATGTCTTGTGTACGTACCTTGTTCATGGCTGATTTTCGTGTACATATTTCATGCCCCATCTGCCATTCACAAGTACATTTCCAGTCTCTCACTCCAGCACCCACATACTTTCATAACATTCTAAAAAAATCAGACGTTTCATGCAAGCAATGCAACATAAACCTCACATATGACAGAGCAACACAACACAGCCATCCTTCCAGTACCACATCAACAGTCACACATGATCACAATCTTCACAAACATACCACCAACAACTTAATCAAACAACTCACCCCTCAGCAGAAGGAGGAAATTGGCACAGTCATACTCAGAGAAAAGTTACTTACTTCTAATGACGGTGCCACTGCTGTGTTCAGAACAAGAGGACAAGTAAGCATATATTTTTTTAAAACTATATTTTGTATAAATTCAATCTGCTAGTATTAACGTACATGTATTCAAGATAGATTTTAAAAATATAAATTTAAATACACATAGATTTATTTAAAGCTAAATAACAGTATTGGGTTGCCTCGAAAGAAGTTGAGGTATTCTTTGATGTTTCTCTCTGTAGAAAAGAGAATGAGTATAGGTTTCTAAATGTACATTTCCTGTTCTACATTCTTGGCTTAAATATTCGCATGATGAATAAATCTTAGGGCATATTAGTTACAAGTTTATGTTGTTGTACATGACAGATCAAGGGAGTGTATATGCCTTGACAGAGGTATAATGAAACACTTTTAACAAAAGGAACTTAATTAAAGATTAAAGAACATGATACAGTGGAACCCCTTTATAACGAGCTCTGTTATAACGAGGTACCTGATATAGCGAGGTTATTTCACAGGTCCGGGTTCTATGTATTTGTTATCATTTGTTAGCCCTGATACAACAAGATATCTGATATAACGAGGTAAATTCAATGGGCCCAATGTGCTCGTTATAATGAGGTTTCACTGTACATGACAGCACAGAAATTATACAGTCAACTCTGCCTAAGTCGAATCTCTTGGGACTGAAGAAATAGCTGCGACTTAGACAACATTCGACTTAAGAGGGGTTAAAAACAATAGAATATAAAGAGAAGAGGACTTTAATAGACCTTTGACTTGGGCGATTATTCAAATTGCGACTTTGACTTAGGCAGAGTTGACTGTACTCATAATATATAATTTTAGTTGATATCATGAAGAATAAAAATTTGCTGATCTGTCAACATTTAAATAATTTAATTTCATTTTTGTACCATACGGAATACCCCCTCCAACAACTTCCTGTTATATTTTTCCACTGATGGAAACTGGGTCATGAACTCTAGAACACAATATTACAGGGAAACCCCGTTATATCGAGCTCGCTTATAACGAGGCAAGATCGATAGTCCCGACTACCTCATTATAACGGGGTTTCCCTGTAAACTATAATCGTAAAGCTAAGCTTGAGTATTGGCACTTCCCGGAAAAACATTTGCGAGGGTTTTGGTGGGTTTCGATTCCATTTTGAAAGTACATTTAATAAAACTTCTTACATGAGAATCATTCCCTTTCAAATATTCCCATAGTTGTGAAATTTGATTTAAAAAAAATGTTGTTATATGTCTAGAGTACTAGAGACTTTTGCGTCGTTCTCCAAATACCTATAAAATGCCTACACATTAACGAAAATATACCAAAGAGGTTTTTTAATATTTGTTGATGATCTCTCTATATTAAATCATTATTTTAACAAAACATCACATTGACAATTTTGTAAAAGAAATAGTTGAAATAAATTTGTTTTAGAGGGCGCCCTATTTTGTTTTAACGGCTGCTTTTTTAATGATAACAGCCCTCTTACTTCGCTGTTTGTAAGTTATAACGTTATAATAATTAATTTTTAATAGTATGGTGAAAGTTTTGGTTAGGTACTAAAATTCAGTTTGACCAATACTCAAGCTTACCTTGAAAATATTCTTAACTTATTTTCCTGCCTTTCTTCACATATGAAAAGCCTCTGGTGACAAAATTAATAACCAAGCCACGTGTGAGTTCGGAAAACAGCGCTCCATCGACAAGGCGGAAAAGGAGCCTTCAACTTGCCAGCATCAGGGATGACATTTCAGATGGGTCGGCTGCCCAATTCCAGCATGAGGTCACCATGGCTCACAGGGCAGGGGCTTTGGATGACCCGTCTTCCATCAAGATCAAGGATATTGACCTGCTCACCATGAGGTCAATGCTTCGCCTCAGCTGGAAGATGACAAGAAAATTAAAATCGTAAGGAACAAATGTTTGGCAGTGGTAGTAGTATGTACTTTTATCATATAACAGATTCAATATCATTTTATGACAAATCATTACAATTTTACAACTATACATTTTGCGGGGAAGAGGAGAGAAACCAAAAAGTCAAGCAGTTAATAATTTTGTCATCCTTTTTTCATCCTTTTTATCAGATGGCTCAAGGAGCACAACATCGAAACAGAAGGTGAAAAGAAAATTCGGGCACAAGAGGCTAGAATCATAGGGGAAAACCTGGAGGCGGATTGGATTCCCCTCCAATTCCACAATGAGGACAGGAAGGAGATCGAGATCATCAAAACGCCACTCGTGAAAGTTTCCTCGTTGGAAGAAAAGGTCATGTCGCAACTCGATGAATACGACAAGTGAGTCACTACCCATCCAATGGATGCATAAATTAGAATATGATTTTTCTTTTTCACTACTATTTTAATTACTATCTGCAATATTACTCCATAAAACATACATTGCTTCTTTGGATAGAAACAAGCAAATCTAAAATCTAAAATTATAAATACTCAAAACAACTTTAAGAATGTTACAATATTTGTTTTAATTTGAATTTTGTCCTCTCTTCTTCACAGGCTCAACTTGCTATCCTTCGAGGACACAGGAGGAGAAGTATGGCTCAAGATTGGAGGCGACAAAGGAGGTTCGTCCTTCAAGATGATGCTGCAGATCTGTAACGTCTCCAAGCCCAACAGTGTTCAGAACACTGTTGTGGTCATCATCTTCAACGGCACAGACAACATATTCAACCTCCAGCTGACTCTCCAGGGTTTTTCTAGAGAGTTAGAAATACTCGCAACCAAAACATGGAGGTACAATTGTCTTCTGTCTTTTATTTACATACCTTGTTTATTTGAAAATAATGATGATAGTATCCTGCAGTCAGAGGCTTTCCCAAATTCTGTAGAAAACGATACAAACAATTGAAAATAAATATATACATGTAGATGAAAAAATAAACAAGTATATAAATATGATAACGGAAAGTAACAAATAAAATGGTATGAAGATAAACAACAATATATTAGTGCAATTCAAAACCTATAAGGCCTCAATGATATGAAATAATTAAAGGCAACAATTCCTCTCTTCTTCCTCAGAGGCAGACCGCTGCGAGTCTTCCATTTCGGCGACTATGAGTATTTGACGAAGATATACGGCTTAACGGGTCCAAATGGTAAGTACTTGTAAATATCAAATTTTAGAACAAAACTTATTTTGTCATAATTTGATATGGAAAAAAGGAAAATCATTAAATAATTGACTTTAATTGATCCTACATCATGACTTTTCCCCCTTATTGCATCAGGTCAAATTTTAATGATTATCCATTCCCCCCCCCCCCCCCCCCCTCTATCAAGGTCGTCATTGCTGCCTATACTGTCTTGTCAGCAAGCAGGACATGATGAAGCTAGCAACTGAAAGAGGGGAAAGACAGAGTAGGACTCTTGCAAGTCTTGAGGAACACCTCCACCAGTTCCATCACTCTGGCTCCAAAAGTGCAAAGGACCACTTCAACGTAGTGCGTCAGCCCCTTGTTACAATACCCATCGATCAGGTATGACAAAAATTGTTATAAAATCTCATTTTCACATTTGACCAATTTTTTCTTTCAACATTCAATAAAAATGCAATGGATTCATTCACTTTTCCATACTATCAATTATGCTTTTTTTTTTCTTCTTTGCAGGTATGCCCTCCTGGACTCCACATTAGTCTTGGGTTGTTCCTGAAGCACTACAATAGTATGGAGAAGGCATGTCACCAGCTCGACCTCAAGACTGTGGCTTACCTTGCTCCGCAGGACAACCCAGACAACCTGTCCAAAAACATGGTCTTGATGGTGGAGCAGCACAGACTGAAGGCTTTGTTGGCAGAGAAGGAAGAGGAGCGCAAGGATTTGATGGAGCAACTTTCCTGCTTCATCCTCCTGTATCCTGAGGAAACTGCTTCCCAACCAGTCCACCTTCTCCAAGAAGCTGTCGAGGAAAAGGATTCAGAAATAAATGATGCGGTATGTATTGATTTCTTTTTATACACTGTATAATATTCAATAAAACAACAACTTATTCTCTCCCATTTTAAATCCAATAATCTATCTTGTATAGCAGATATAATTAAGTCTCTCTTTGTCTTACCAATACAGAAAGTTGCACTGGACAAGTCCCCAAAGGTATCCGTGGCCAGTGGTGCGATCTCAGCGAGCTTGGATCAAGCCCTGCAAGACATGCGTGTACAGAGACAGGCCTACCATGGGAAGAGTTTTGTTGGCAACCACATCCATAAGTGCCTCAAAGTGAGTATAGCACCGTTTTACTACATGATTTACAAGTGCATGGCACCAAACGTGCAAGTTGAAAAGAACATACATGTAGCTGTATATGGATAATTAAATATTTTCTTCCTCACCGAAATAATGGCTATAAATCTATTCTAATTGATATCATATCTTCATGCATCCTTATAGCCCGACAACATCATCAGACTCACCGAAAGAGTAGTTGATACCATGAGACAGCTATGCCCAGACAGCGAGCCACTCATCAGGGAAGCAGAACAGGTTGCAGCTACGTACCGCAATCTCTTCACTCTCTTCGGTCGATGTCATGTTGCCATCAACACAGCTGGGTTTCTGAAGGATGACAAAATAAATGAACTAGGTAAAAATAAGGTCTTAAAAAACTTGAATAAATTAATATTTAAAAATAAACGATTATGATTTTAACTCCGAAGGCACTTAATATATTGGTACTTGTTACAAGGAAGGGTATTTTGAGCATTATCCCCTCTCTGTAATTGCATACACTCCCTTGATCTGTCATGTACAACAACATAAACTTGTAACTAATATGCCCTAAAATGTATTCATCATGAGAATTTTTAAGCCAAGAATGTATAACAGAAAATGTACCTATACTCATTATCTTTTCTACAGAGAGAAACATCAAGGAATACCTAAACTTCTTCAGAATCAACTTTCCAACCGAATCAGTGCCGCCCAAGATGCACCTCCTTGAGGAGCACACTGTGCCATGGCTCAGAAGATGGCGAGCAACTATGGGAACCATGGGGGAACAAGGAGGGGAGAGTGTCCACGCCCAAATAAATAATATCAAGAGGGACCTGCGAGGATACAGCAATGACCTGGACCTGCTCCTGAGGAGTGTCAGAGGCCAATGGCTGGCCAGTAATCCCCAGACATACAAACTATACATGTAAATACATGTCAACTCAATCGGTATAAGACAATAATCTCTAAATTACCTTTACATTTTGTCTTGCAAAAGGTGGATTGGATCTTTAACATGCTTCATATTTCTACAATCCTTGAATCAGTGATAGTAACATCTTCCAATATTCAAGGAAATTAAAGAAGTACTTGGTACTTGCTTCTATTGTTACTGTATCATATTATTGTAGTTTCAGGAGGAATTTGAGAAGTTGACTGGGCAGAAGTCTAAACATGTAAACAACTGGTTTCCATTGGAGTATTTCTAAGTAAAGGCTCAAAGTAAGTCTCAAATTGTGTTTAATTTCCCCCCTTCCCACACATAGGTACATTACAATAGCGTTGTATGGAGATCAACCTCTTCCGCCCGCTGCACTATCCAACGGAAACAAACAAAATTTGTCAGCTGATTTCTCCCTCAATTTACCAGCAAATGCAAAAAAACTTTTGTTTATGTGATCCACAATTCATATACTTTGATAATAATTACCGACTTTGTTGTTTTGAAGACTGCAAAATGTAGAAATAAAATGATTATTTCCCGTCCGTTTTTTTCTTACCGATGGAGATGCGTCCTAAAACACAGCGTTCATCAGTTGAACGCAACAGTGTAGGCCGGTATTGTAATCTCCGAATGGCCGGTATTGTAATCTCCAGCGCATTAGCATATATTGCGTGTAAATGGTTCACAAGAGTGAAATATTTACTTTGTAGATGTGCCCCTATCCACAGTTGGTTTATTTGGTGAGATTATACTTTATTATAGCTAGAAATATTTTTACATTTTTGGTTATCTCACAAACGTGTCTACTGTGCATACTATATGGCATAGGTGTGGAGTGGAGTTAAGAGTGGAGTACCCTACTACTAGACACAGCGCTAGTTTACAAGTGTATCCAAGGCCAAACAAACCAAACCTAACCCAAACCCTAATCCTAAATTTGGTGGCTATATGTTAGATTCAATGGCTAAATGTTAGATTCAATGGCTAAATGGTAAATTTGGTGGCTAAGGTTAGATTTGGTGGCTATAAATGCGCTATTTTTTTGGCCAAGGGTACACTTGTAAACTTGCGCCGGAATATCATGGTGAAGGGTATTATTTATATGTAACTGTCTACTGAATGTGATGTAAATGTAATTTGTAGTTTTGACTCCCGTTTTGTGTATTCTAGTCTACATGTCTTATATATTTGTATTAATTATGTTGCCTTGCATACAATGACTGCACAATGAACAGCCAAGGCTTTTTATTTTGTACTCTTATTGATCTTGTTTCACAGATTGAAATACATAGTATTTTAAAACAGAACAATAATAATCTTATAATGATTATTATTATATGCAGACTATAATAAAGAACTACGTTACACAATTTGTATTAACCGAGAACATACCTGTTAAGTGCTAACTTCTGAAAAAATGTCTCTCAGAGTGTTGTCTGCGATGCGTCTGCGAATGAGATGACCAGGTGATGATGACCAGGCGAGGATGCATGACAAGAGATTAGCAAGGAGTGATAATGCTTGAGCCCGAGGTTGACTGATTTGGCTTTGACTGGTTGAGCTGGGAAAACAGAAAAAAAAAATTATTAATTAACATTTTCATTCACAGCCACAAAAGGGGGCCATACCATGATAGAAAACACTGTTCACATGGCGGACTGGCCATAATATCGACCAAGTTTTCCACATACTAAAATAACTCAATTATGCCAAATGTAATTAATAATAGAAAATAATAATCAGTATATTAATATAATAAGATTTGGGCCAAAAAAAAACACATTTAAATCAAACTTCATAGATATTATTTTAAGAATATTTAATCACTGTTTCTACATCCTTAATTTGGTGAAGACTGAACATGCTGAAGTAGAATTGGGAATTAAAATAATCTTAAAATCCCTTTTTTCATCCTCATTAATATTTGCCTTTCATTATTTATAGCCAATTATGTTTGTGTTGAGCCTGAAATGTTTAGCCCAATTTAGTTTTAAGCTTCACCAAACTTTGCAGCGATTTTAAGTTTGAAAATGCTCATACATTTCTCATAGCAGCATGCAGCAGGTGTAACTGTGTTACGTGTATTAGCAGTAAACAGGTGCACGTGGAGCAATATAACTGGGTACCAGAACGAGTACATGCACCTGCTTATAGTAACCATACACGCAACACAGTTACACCTGCTGCTATGATATGTACAACTACACCACGGACATGTGCAAAACGATCGAAAAGTTTGATACAAACATACGATTACGAATTGATGCTAATCAAACGTGATAAGAAATCAACATATAGTACATTAATACACATATTTGCATGTAAATAAACTATAAACATAGTATGTTAGTTTGTTACCTTCAGTATTTAAGTGGATTTCCAGCGGTGGTAGCTACAGGAAATAAAAAGTAGGATCTCTATTGTTGGGTATGAAATGACGTCATCTGTCAGCCTCTTTCGAAATCATTCTCTCCCTAAATGAAAAAAACTCTTTCTTTGTTGCCATGGTTATTTAAAAAAGGGCTATTTTAGTGAAATTTTCATTAACAAAATAATGAAAAATAAGGGTATTTTTAGTTGCCCCAAAAAGGCATTAAAATACTAAAGTTTTTTTTTCTCTTAGTGGGAATTGATAATCGAGGGCATATGATGGCAAGTCACATGGTTACAGCATTGATTTGGATAGGGGCGGCGTGCAAAAATCCGTTCAAAATAGGCAATTAATGAGTCATCTTGTCATCTTATATGTAAACAAAAGCGCGCGTATGCGCATGCGCGACTATAAGATGGCGCGCGGCGCTAAACGCGCGCTATGAACATACGTGCAATAATACGGACGCGCGCGCGTGTGTGCGCAATTATCGTATGCATGCACAACATGCACAATATCATGCAATGTGGGCCGGGTCGGGTCGATGTTGTGTCGATTCCCGTACGTGGTCCCTATATGGCGTAGCGTGGTCGGACTGGTAAGGGGCCGGGGGGGGGGGGGGGGGGGGGGGCTCGCGAAAGATTGGGGCACACCTTATGTATTTCCTTTTTTGTATTATATTGTTGTTGTTGAGTTGTTTAGGGTGATAGCTACGGGGGGGGGGGGGGAGGGGGGGGGGGTGCGCCATCATGCAGCCTGGCCCTATATAAAGTTTAGGACTTTCCTCTGCACCCCTTACAGTATTGCAGCGCCAGCGGCTATAATATCGTCACCCCTTGCTAATCATTTACAAATCATTGTTAATCATAGTAAAATGAAATGACATCGAATTGGTGATACTCCCAACATTTTAGGGACGAGGGGGGGGGGGGGGGGGGGGTGCATGGAATTTTGCTTGCTGTTACAGTGTAAAATTCGCGTCACTTCTAGTCGTGGGTATCACTAGTAATGGAAATCATTTTTAACCACTATCGATTACGCGGATTTGACTGACGTACCCCTGGAAGCTGCCATGTTTTTGAATGGTACCGCCTGAAACGTCATCTGAGCGCATGTATTAAGGCACTGACAAGAGTGGGTTATTGGGGGGGGGGGGGGGGGGGGGGGTATGTGTTTATTTTATATAGTTACTCTATGGGTTATGTAACCGCTATTGTTGAATCTGCTGCTATGTTAGTGATAACATAACCCGATTTTGTTAGTGCAAGGTCAAATTACCTTTTATATGGTACAGTTGAAAAATTACATAGCAGCCTTCAGCGTTCAGTCAAATCATAAGATAATGGTTTAAAAAACATGATTTAAATTATTAGTGATAACCAAGCGGAAATATACAACTAGAAGTGAGGGGAATTGGAAATATAAGAGTAGCGAAAACGTCATCGTTTTTGTGCATTCGAGTCAACGTTGAGGGCGAAATATTTAAAGGATATTCTTCCTTGTTGATTTTGATCTGCCTTTTCTGCCGAAATATTGTGAACAACTAGAATAAAATATTGCATTTTCATTTTCCAATGTTAATCAATGACTTTGACCATAATGGATGGCTTAAACGTGTGGTGGTCAGTTATATAGCAGTCCACTCATGTACTCATTCATTTTTCACATTCATTAATTCATTCTTTCATCCATCCATCCATCCATCCATCCATCCATGAATGAGTGAGTAAATGAACAAACATCCATCGACCCATTCATTCATCCATCCATTCTATATTCAATCGTTCATTTACTCATTCATTCAATCATTAATTAATGCATTCATTCATGCATTCATTCATCGACACATTCATCCATTTTTCCATCCATCCATTTATTCGTTCATCTACTCACTCATTCAATCATTTATTAATTAATTAATTCATTCATTCATTCATGCATTCATTCATTCATGCATTCATTCATTCATTCATTCACTTACTCACTAATTCAATCATTCATTCATTCATTCATTCATTCAATCATTTATTAATTAATTAATTAATTCATTCATTCATTCATTCATTCATTCATTCATTCATTCATTCATTCATTCATTCATTCATTCATTTATTCATTCATTCATTCATTCATTCATTCATTCATTCATTCATTCATTCATTCATTCATTCATTCATTCATTCATTCATCGATCCATCCATCCATACATACATACATCCATCGACACATTCATCCATTTTTCCATCCATCCATTTATTCGTTCATCTACTCACTTACTCACTCATTCAATCATTCATTCATTCAATAATTAATTCATTAATTCATTCATTCATTCATTCATTCATTCATTCATATAATTTTTGCATTTATCCATTCCTTCCTTTATTCAATCATTTAATAATTACATCCTTGTTGATACAATAAAAAACGAATTGTTGCACTGTCAAATAAGTTGATGGAAGTTTATTAATGGTTATTTTTATAATGTTTTTCTTTATAATATTCGTACATTTTATTCTAATCGCGAGTTTGGCGGCTTCGTCTTAAATCTGGACGTGGTATTATTGAATCAACATTGGTATTTATTAAAAAGTATAAGTCGTTTTGTCTCACACAGTCTTGCTCGCTCGGAAGTATAGCCTCAGTCTCCTGTAGCATGCAGGCTTTGTATTGTGTCGAAAAACCAAACCAAAATCAAGCCAACTTTCCTCAAACTCAGCGCACGTTCCGCCTTTCGACCCCCATGGCATCAGATACACGCTGTGCAGTCGAGCACACGGAGTGCACATTTCCACTCCCTGTGCAGCATTTCAGCCTTAAGCGTAGTGACCGCACTGTCCGCACACCATAGAAGTATGACTCCAACAGTGCTGTTTCACACACAAAGTGCTAGGGAACCACGTTCTTATCATTCATGAAGTGCAAATTTCCACTCACTGTGGAGCATTCCAGCCATAAGCGCACACACAAAGTGCTGGGGAACCATGACTGTTCTAATCAGTTCCGGAAGTGCACATTTTTTACTCCTTATGGAACATCCCAGCCAGGCGTTCCGTATATAGGCGCATAACGTTCCAGGAAACCATGTTCGAATAATTCCGAGTTCCAACTACCCAGGACAATTACATACATGGGTCCTGGGTACGGTTGAAAGCAGCATAACGTGAATAAATACAAAATTGTCTTGCTAAACATGCTATAAATGACGTACGAGTTATGGGTAGACTCTGGTTTAATTCGCAGTCGGAACCTCACGATAGGAAGACGCGTACACTCCACCAATCTTGCCACATCACGTCGGTTGATGATAAAATCATTCTGAGTCTCCGTGTATATCAGCTACTCTTGTCAAATGTACCACTCGTTGCATTGGTTGAAACTTCATCATATTGCTGCCCACTTCTACCTGTCGATGGGATTGAAAGATAATGATGCACAGATCAATACTTGCCTACTTGGATTATGGAAAATGCCCTTTACAATGGATTATTATCGATATTAATGCTCGGGAGCATTGTAATGTTATGACAGACGCGTACAATTGCTGAGCCATACTAATTTAATTACTGTATAAGTTAACGTTTTGTTCATACTTCAAAAAAATATTGATGACTGTAATTATACTAATACTCGAATTTGTAAAATAATGTGAAATTTGTTATGGTCTTCAATTAATACGGTTCTATACGCGTATGCAAAGGCGTACCAAGGAGGGGGGGAGGGGTTCAAACCATCGACCCCTTGGACCAAAAAATGACTGTTTTGGGGGGTTTGAACTTTGAAGGTACTTGGTCTCGGCTTCGCAAATTTTCTATGGCCACCCCCCCCCCCCCTTACAGAAATTTGTCTGACGAAATAACGGCCCCCCCCCCCCCCCCCCTTGACAAAATCCTGGGTACGCCACTGCGCGTATGAAGTACACATCATTAGACATGTTCATAAAGTTGCCTATTACACTTACTTAAACTATATATAATAATACAGACTTATATATATATAATACAAAAATTCAAAATACATCTACATGCATATCCACCGTAGGTTATTTGAAAACATATAAATATAATTCATAATAAACACCCTCGAACAGACGGACACATTTACTTTTAAATGGGGGAAATCAAAGTGGACGACGTGGCCTTGAAAATACCAAATACAATGTATATAATTTTGCCCCGAATTGCTAAATGTGATCTTGTCCATCGGTATTTCCAAAACTTTCGGGGGCTCATTTAATTCCTCCCGCCCTTACCCTAATTTAAAACGTGACAGACATACTCACACTCATCGTGCTCAGATCCGTCAGAACACACCTCACATGCACATACTCCTTTACTATGGTGGCATTATAGGGACACTTTGGCCAAATTCTGGCCAAATTATGCACATTTGGCCAAAATTTGGCAAATTTTGGCAAATGTTGTTATTGTTTGGCCAAATTTTGGCCAAATGTGTATAATTTGGCCAACTATTTTGGCCAAAATTTGGCGAATATTTGGCCAAAATTTGGCCAAATGTGTATAATTTGGCCAAAATTTGGCCAAAGTGTCCCTATAATGCCACCATACTTTACACCTTATTTTTTCTGAAAAACATATCTGGTACCTTTTCTAGGACGAGTCCTAAGGTGAGCGCAATTCCTACCAAGACACACCCCATGCATAGTCCAATGAGGAGCGTATGAAGCTTTCGCCTCGCCATATCGAATGACAATTCATCTCTCGCATCGTAACCCTGTTGGAGAAAGAAATTAGAGTCATTCAAATCTTGACATTGTACATAGTAATACAAAACAATGGATTTGCTTTAGATAAAATCAATGATGAAAAATGGTAATTAATTTATTATGCGTTTATTCTTTGCCGGATAACATTATTATACGATTTTCATAATACTTGTAGTTCTATTTTACGATGTATACTACCCTGGCTGTCAACGTATACAACATGTCCCAAAATAATTACAACGGGACTTTCTGCAACGATAACTTTAAAGATAGTAGATCAATCAGAATGATATTTCAGGGTATGAAACTATAATTTATTACCTTCATCTTGCAGAAAACCCTATTCGATTTGCTTCAGTGGTCATGGAGAATGAGGATCTTTTGTCAATCATGTCAGATGTCCCTTCCCTCCAGGTTTTGTAATGTAAGGAGACGTGTTGTCCATTGTGTTCACGCGTTATGAACGAAAATGGACACATGACATGATTGACAAAGATCCTCATTCTCCATGACCACTGAAGCAAATCGAATAGGGTTTTTTTGCAAGATGTAGGTAATAAGTTATAGTTTCATACCCTGAAATATCATTCTGATTGATCTACTATTTTAAAGTTATCGTTGTAGAAAGTCCCGTTGTAATTAATTTTGGGACATGTTGTATATAGGTCCGTATACTGTAAGC
>JBAMJV010001532.1:390000-398507 GCA_037951105.1 Echinarachnius parma | reverse complement strand
AATCACCACTGCCTATATATAACTGGCCATCAAACAAACCACGAACTGTGCCACAAGTAATTATCCCCTCGTGTATGCACCAAGAATAACCCATCTTAGGGGTGGGCGAGAAGCTAGGAATAGAACTCCTCAATTTACGTTTTCCTTCACATTTTCAGCGGAAATACGGGCAGCGGTTTCGGAATTATTTTGCTTTATTAGTCTGAAGTCTAACTATCCAGGTGCATTGTGGGTACAAGTTCATTATTACGTTTAAAGTCGTTTAAATATTCGTCCTTAGTACGAGTAAGGTCTCAAAATACTAAACCAGGATATGTCCCAGGTATGTCCAAGTTATGTCCCAGGCATTGACAGGATAACAGCGTTAGGTGTCATGCGCATGGTCAATTATTACAAAGTATACGAGACTTTATCCATTGCAATCGTCGTCAGGTTGTTTGTACTGCTCTTGTTAATATCAAGAGCAGTCATGTCATTGAGTATTTATGGTATTAAAGCGGTTAAAACATCAGCTTTACACAGGTGTAGTCATGTGTATTTATAAAAACTTAAAGGGGACCGCCAGGCAAAGAACAACACATTGTTATATGCTTTGGTACCATTTTGTGATATCAAATAGATACCCAACATTTTGCAAGGGTCGTGTAATTCATAAACAAAGCAATTCATTTTCACCACTTACGGAACCACTGCTATTTCCTGGTTCCATACGGGCCAACCATTTGCGAGTGCGCCAATGCTAGTCACGCGTACGTTTGTAGACAATAGATTCCCGGGCAATTCGTTCGCTCTGCACACAATATTCTTCGTAATTCAGACCGCATGAACGCATGCTTTAGAATGGTGATGCGTTTTCCAATTATATATTTTTTTTCTGGAAACATATTTTTGTGAACTTGTTGATGGAATGGAATACTAAAGATGTTACCTTTCTTTAATAAGAATATTATTTTTGGGTGGTGGTACCCTTCAAGGTTTATGCGAAAGTCATAGTCAGCTAAGCGTACGGGTCGCGTCTTTACAATCGTTGCCAGCTTGACGAGTGCATTCATGTGAATATGTATGTATCCATGGCAGTTACAGGGTTAAAGCGTTGGATGCGACGGTAAGGGTCAACTGAGTATACATACGGTCGTGACATTCGGATCGTCATCAGGCTTTGTGCGAGTGCAGTCATGTAAATTTATGAGCGGTGATCGATGAAATGGCTTCCATTTCTGACAGAGGTAGCGCAGATGAGTACGTAGTCGCCTCAGTCGAGTATGGCATTCGGTTTTGTTGTATGTAGTTTGTTTGCAAGTGTTCACATACTTGGTGTGCTTGACGTTATTAAACGTGTATGTGTTTGTTTGTTTGTGTGTTTATGTGTGTTAAATCATTGATGCAAAGATTGAAATTGTTTTTACAATATGTTTGTGTGTATATGTGTGTATGTGCTTAAGAGTGTGTGTGTGTGTGTGTGTGTGTGTGTGTGTGTGTGTGTGTGTACGCGCGCGCGTGTGTGTGAAAATGTATATGTATGTTTGTGTCGGTGTGTTTGTTTGAGTGTGTGTGCGTGTTTGTGTATGTGTGTTTATTTGAGTGTGCGCGCGTGTGTGTGTTAAATCATCAATATAAAGATTGAAATCGTTATCACAATACATTTAAATAATTACTTCATACTTGACATAATCTTTGCAATACATTTAATTCATCATTACAAATTATTGTATCAATAAGTATTGCAGAGCATTGAAATAATTGTCGAAATGAATTTGAACTATTGTCAAAATACACTGAATTACATTTAAAATTGAAATACATTTAAACTATTAGTGCAATATGCAATGAATCTCAATGGTGATAATAATAATATATTATGCAGTCGAGTATTCGGAGCGAGGGTGAGTTTGATTACTTGGGCAGTAAAACAGCCTTGCGATGAAAGAGGGTAGAGGTGTTCAAGTGTAGCGAAATGTGATGAAATGTAGCCGGCCGGAAGCCCGCTCATTACAAGGGAGAGAGACGGACAGTCGCCAGACAGTCAATAACATAGGTGCCGAGTAAACATGAATGATGTAGGCGAAACTGGAATAGAAGGAGAGGGGACGAAAAAGGGAAAGAACGATGGAAAGGACGAGAGAGAATGAGAGTCAGTAAGTAGAAGATTAAATTATATAAACATTAATATTAACAATTGTAGATACATATAGAAATCGAAAGATGGATAGATAGAATATAGATATATAGATATATAGATAGATAGATAGTAAGCAAATAATTACCGTTGGTGAAGGTGATGGTAAAAACTATCACTTCCGAGGCGATCTGGATGTAGCTATCTTTCCGAAGCGAAGCTGAGGAAAGATAGCGTATACATTCAGATCGCCGAGGAAGTGATAGTTTGCCATCGCCTGAAAACCAAAAGGTGAGTATTTGCTTTATATTCCACATCGGACTTCTAGATCTAGTAGTAGTAGTCTAGTCTAACTCTACTGTTACTAGGTTTGATCTACTTACCAACAATGTTATTCCAATTTCGGTAACAGGGTAACTCTATGACAATTCCATTATATTATAACAGTTCAAAAGTCAACGGTAACTCCTTGAAAATTACAAAAGTTAAAACGCGAAATGTAAACTCCCAAAAAACAGTTCAAAAATTGTAATTAATGATGATGAAACACTAAACAGTTCAAAAGTCAACGTTCTAAACGCGCAAGTAGAGTCATGGCAAACGGTGTACGATTCATACAGTGCATGGCACGTATACGCAACGTATACATTACATTTGTAATTCGCGCCACACATCACCCCGTACGGTAGGTCTGCTGCATTTAGTACGGAATTTGAATAGCCACACACTCCAGATCCACAGTCAATTCAATGCAACCGCGGGGTGAAGATAGTACGTTACCAATTATCTAGTGAGTGCAACGCACTTTCACCCAAGATATCTACACAGTGTAACGAAATTTTCTTCTCCCATCAATGATGGGCGAAACTATCACGTGATTAACTTTTGACCAATCGTAGAGCAAGATTCTTAGTATGTGGAATATAAATAGTTATAAAGATAGATAGATAGATATATAGATAGACAGATAGATATATGTTGGATTTTTTTTAGCCAAGAAATTAGCAAGAATTCAAAGTGTTATTCACATATCCATTGCACTTACTTTGTACACGGCTTAAATTATCCCGTAGACAATTTAACATCTGAACACTTCAATCGTAGATATCTTTTGAACGAAATGGAAATTTGAAAAACCGAAACTTGTCTCGTGCTTTTATTGTTAATACGAATATGACAAGATATGAGAGAACCACTAGAGATCCAAGTAAGTTTTGAGGATTTGGACAATGTGACTAGATCCCTTTATAATAATAATATACAAGCTGACGCAAATAGGTTAGTGTATGTCATACAGGTTTCCCCTTATTATCATGTATTTATTCATTCGTATTTCACCTTGCACAGGATAATCGCGTTTGCCCGATATCATTAGCTAACCTGGCATATGATATTGTATGTTGCTTTGCTATCGACGCATGTCCATTGTAATATTATCGTGGATTTCGTCCGTGTTTACGTGTTAGCAACGCAATATAATTGTGTTCTTTATAGTTTGTAGCCTACAGCATTATTTCTCGAAGTTTCTTTACTGCGAAAGATTTCTTCTCAATGCAATCTTTGGTAAATCTGAAATTGGTAACCTCACCAACTGTTTGTCATCGTAATTTGTTACAAAAGTAAAACATATTTAATTCTCATAAATTCGTTTGCCTGGAATTGATTTTTAACGGCGATTAAAATAAAAGCAACAAACAAATCGAATTATTAATTTAATCATTGAATTCTGCCAAACTGTATTTCAGTGTACTGGTTAAAGGGATCTAGTAACATTGTCAAAATCCTAAAAATTTACTTGGAACTCTAAGTACTCACATACCTTGTTGTATTCTTATATTTCCAGCAGAAACATGGAACAGGTTTCGGTTTTCGAATTTCCCTTTCGTTAACAAGATATTTACGATTGAAGTGTCCGGATTTTTAATTATCCACTGGAAAGTAATAACTGTGTACAAAGTCAGTGCAATGAGTTAGCGAATATAACGTAGCATGTTCGCTTATCATTTGGCCATATAATATCCATTTAACGTGAAATCTTCACACATTACTAAGTGGACATATCATACCACAAAATTAATATACACATTTACCAACCAGTCATCATTTTTTGCACATGTCAACAAAGTTACTACAGCCCTTTAACACTGAGAGAAAACTGTTTTTTCGCTTCCTTTCGTGTTGAATTTGAATACGTCAACTTCTACCCTTGAGACAAATGGGATTGGATAACCATGACAACTATAAATCTCAAAACGTATTAATTTCAATACCCCGTTTTAATAGGTGTATGAATTGATTTTATATCTCGGTTAGTGATGGATAGACGCAAATCGTTGTAAACCGAGTCGGAACACCATATGCTCACATTCTGAAGAATTCACAATAGACCAAGGTACGGTAGGGTACCTGTTGCAAGCTTTGGAATCGCTTTGGTGATATCTAGCAAGCTCTGTGTATAGATTAATTGATGTGGGCGGCAATGTAATTACAACAGGGGTAATGTAGACATTGATTAGCTACCCAGGCGTTGACCCACTTTAACACCTCCTTTCTAGACTTTGGATGCCAGTTTGAAGACGGCAATGCGGCCCCCGGGGTAGGACTCAATGAAAAGCCTATTCATATGTACACGTAGTGAACATGACGTACAACATTATTCACCCGCTGTGTGCCCTTTTCCAGCAAATCACTTTCCCCACTTTCCCCTCCTTTTGTTTGGATCGATGCCGTTCCTTTCTGTCCATATCTCCTTCGTGTGCCGGGTGAAAGGGTGACATAATTATATTATGATTATAGGAATAGACTGAAGGCGTGCGAGCATTTACCCTCGTAAAACCGTGCACTTTAACTTACCGAAAGAGAAATTCCCGAAAACCCAAACTTCTGTTGGTAATACGAATACAACGAAGTATATGAGAACCGCTATACCTCGTAAAACCGTGCACTTTAACTTACCGAAAAAGAAATTCCCGAAAACGAAAAATTTCTGTTGGTAATACGAATACAACGAAGTATGTGAGAACCGCTATACTTCTAAAGTTGTGTGGATTTTGACAATGTTACTATAAATCCCGGCTTTGATTCAGGTTTATAGCTTTAAATATGTGCCTATATTGATATACCACACTCTTTTTTCAAAGAAATCCTTAAGTTGGGCAAGAAAGGTAAATTTCATGCAACTTTTTTGCTTGTTTTCGCATCGGCGTTCCATACTGCTAAAAAAGTAATTTATAGCGGAGCGGGAATGTGCGCACGTGCAACCCGGATCATGACATCACAAGCAGACCGCAACACGGAGGAATGTCCATGGTTTATATGCAGAGCCTATGATTTGCTTGTAAAACAAACTCGTTTTTGCTTGTAAATTGAGGCTTAACTGAAAATGAAAATGAATTATAGCAGCTTACAGCAACACATCTGAGTGTAGATCGTCCATGATATAAACTTTAACAAATGTTTGCAAATATTGAACAAAATCGAAATAATATCTCTCTGTCAACGTGAGTATTGCACTCAGCGTGTACGTCTATGACCGAGCTATACTGCGATTGCCTGCATGTGACGTCACAAAGATGACGTCATTTTTCTTCGCCCGGACTCATTTTTTTTACGGGGATTACTAAAGTGAATTTAAAAGTTGATTTTTTTTAATTTTACTGGGTTTTCCGACGCGGAAAATATGTTTTTTTTTAGTAATCTTCATGACAATCTACATTAGATCCAGTAAAACACAATTTTTAGGTAGTTTTCTTGTCAGCCAACCTTTAAATAATGATACCAATTTCCAATTGCATTGGGTATTGTGGTATTGTACAGTTGTCGATAGTACTGCTACCGCATAGTAAATTATGGTTTGTAGGAAACCACACCGACATTGCACATTATTATCCGACCGCCACAACCTCTTTCGCTTTATTCATGGACAAGCATTGCATTGTATATGTTACATATAACACGTGTACATTAACTTTCACCTTATCTGAATGCGGTATACATTAGTGTAGCCATGTAAATGTTTTTGGTATGTAATGCTTGTAATACTATCATACACATGACGTAATGTTATACGGAAAATTACGAAAATCAAAACGCCGTTAGATAAAAACGAAAAAAAAAATATATGACGTACATCCCACCAACTGCTAAAAAGTCAAGTTATTCGTTATTCATTGGAATAAACGATACATATTTCATGGACAAACAAATGAAATGTATATATTTTGAACGAATCCCCATCGAGGAATTGAGAATATTTATCTCTCGTCAGTATACTACTTTGGAGGACCATACAAAAAGGCGAAAGTTATTCAACAGGCGAACTGATTACAATTGACGTACTATGTATTCTTACAGTCTTTGTCTAAAAATACATCTCCGATCGTTATCGTTTCGGTTGTGTGCCTACTTATGATTGGGATCGAAATTAGCACGAGAAAAGGGTAGTGGTTTAGGGCAGTTGTACAGGACAAGTTATTTCCAAGGGGCCAAGGGCTAGATCTATTATCGGCTTGAGATGACGCTGCGACTTTACCTTAATTGCCGCCGGGAAAGCGATTAAAAGCAACATTAGTGGAGTGCTTCTATATTTAATTTGTTCAGCTAATGAGAAATCAGTCCGTTTCCTTTAATAATTGCCTGACTTGCTCTGGGCACCGACTGCCCGTGTGCAAGGGGGATTGAAAGGGGCAAAGAAGAATGCTCACTTATCAGATTATAACTCCACAATGGCGTACAGTTGCAAGTAGAAACGATTAGTAAGTGTGACGTCATTGCATGCGGGAATGAGTTTGCACAGCTTCGGGGATAAATATAATTAACCACTTCAAACATAGATACATGACCACGTGACGCGGTAACGCCCGTCAGATCCATCGGAATAAACAGTAATGCTGTATAAAGTTTACCCAAACTTCGGTTTTGTTAACAAGTGACGACATTATCCGGCCAGCGTGTCTGCGACTATGTAACCCAATTTCTACTTGAATCTGTCTTCGACATTTTAGTTCATATTTTGATACTTCAACCTCTCTCCTTTTATTTGTATTATATTAATTATCGACTGATCCTATCCCATCAAATTCAACTACTACTACTACTACCCAGGTAGCAAGCCAACGTTGGTCCATCGTTGGACCAACGTTGTCCAATTTTTTTGGCAACGTTGGTCCAACGTTGTCCGGCAACGTTGGACCAACGTTGCTTGTGTACGCCCAACCATCGTTGCTCCAACGTTGGCGAAAACAAAATACCAACGTTGGATCAACGTTGGTCCATCGTTGGAAAATTGTTATTTGTCAACGTTGGACCAACGCTTTTCCAACGTTGATCCAAGGTTGGTATTTTGTATTCGCCAACGTTGGAGCAACGTTGGTTGGGCGTACACAAACGTTGATCCAACGTCAAAGCAACATGTGTCCAACACGCATCCACCATATTTCCAACAAGCATCCAACATGTCTCCAACAAGAATCCAACATGTCTCCAACAAGCATCCAACATGTCTCTAACATGTCTCCAACAAGCATCCAACGTTGGTCCAGCGTAATTCACCAACATTTCTCCAACGTTGGACCAACGTTGGTCCAACGTTGGACCAATGTTGGACCAACGTCTCACCATACTAAAAAAATTAAATTAATATTCATATTGCACGCCTATTGGTGATATCTACAGCATCCTATCCTATGATTGCTATACCTTACCTTTACCTAAGACTATTCCTATTCCTATTCCTATTCCTATCCATATAGTCCTATTCCTATTCCTATACTCACTACATGTACATCATTCACTCAGCTTTATATAACCTAGCTTCTGTGTTAATATTTGTTTGATGGTTGGTATTTGGATAAAGTTGAATGTTTGGATAAAGTTTTAAGAATTTACATTAATACATCATGGAAACAAACCTTTAGTATGTTTTTGTAGATAAATAACTTACATATATTTCAAATAATGAGTAAATAATAACATTGGATTCATTCTGAACAATCAAATAACACGATAATTAATGCTTTTTGCAGTCAATGATAACCGATCATGAATATTCATGAATAATAACCAACGTTGATCCAACGTTGAACCAACGTTGATCCAACGTTGGAATACATCCTGATTCCAGCAGCTAATTTTAAATCCTATTATTATGCAAGGGGGTTTTAACCACCTGTGCTACAAGTAAAATAATTGACTTTTCTAACATCAAAGCTAGTGAACAACAGATGTGAAATGTTGGATTCTCGTTGGATTAACGTTTCACCTAAGCTATCGTTAATCCGTGGAAGCTTAATGTCCAATACCTTTACAATGATGAGTGTTTAATAGTGGATCAAGATTGGAATAGTACCTCATTCCATCAATGAAGTATTTATATACATAATTCAAACAATGC
>JBAMJV010001532.1:372500-385000 GCA_037951105.1 Echinarachnius parma | reverse complement strand
GTGTTTCGGCGGAAGGCTTACAGAGTATTATAATAATATTTATTTAAAAACAAATGCCTACTCTTCTCCTATTGTATTTCATCAGGTTAGTCTTAATTTACAATTTAATTATATCCGCTGCATCATGTGCCATAATTCAGCTGCTTATTAGCCCCTCTGCTTCAATATATATCTACGTCAAACTCGATGATTCCTTCATTAAGTAATTTAACGTCCGGTTGCAATTGATTTACAACAAATGCACCTGTTGAAAACATATTCATCTTAAGGTAAATGGATTGAGTTCTTCATAAATCTTGAAACGTCATACGGTGCAAGCATTTCATGCGTAGAGGAGATCTCATAATGCGTGCGATTCATTTATGTCGTTAGCGCTGGGCTACTTATAGTTTGTCCAGCTTTCATGGTTTTAGTTCGCTTAAAGGTCACAAAATGACCGAAAATTGGCTTTCTCCCGTGTCCGGGTGATAGTGACTGGTGCCTAATTCCGCGCATCCCTTCATTTTGGCTGCATTCGGTGCGTTTCTTTGATGATTAGTGCTCCGAAGTGGGATTACAAATCAATAACATAACCTTTGGAGTTCGGAAAGACGTGTGTCCTATCATCAGACCTCGTCAAGTAGAATTGCATTATTACGAATTCGATGGCTGCTGCCAAAACTGTTGCATGCACCAACGTGGCGAACTGGCTTTAAATCCCTTCATTTTATACAAGTATACCAGCCTCTCTTTTCAATAATCTCTCCATCTTTCTCTCTCTCCACCTACCTCGCATTAGATTGTATTACTCTGGAGGACTTCGAACCATTGGGTATTCTACGATTTCACCATTGGTCTATTTTGATGCTAAAAACACGTGACCCCAACGTTTTCCTTTTCCTTTTCCAAATGCTAATGGAGTAACACGTTTTGGCCTTCCCGCTTGGCAACAATTGGTATTTTTAGTGCCCTATGCCACAAATTACCCCGCTCCTTACGGCTTACGAAAGCATAAATACTAGTATCCCTTTTAAACATTCACAAGACCAACTGTGTTTTAAGGGTCAATCGTGCTCCCGATATAAGCTCATGGCTGGGGGTGACGCTAAATAAAGAGATCATCGTGTTCACTGCCGGATTAAATGCAACGCTACTTTATTTGTGAATAAATTACTTTGAATCCTAATTATCCTAACGAATTATGTAAGTGACCAGCCCCTCTGAACCCCAAATGACAACCCCAATAATACTAAACAACACCTTAACCACCTTCTCCCAACTTCACCTGGCCACCTAATCTACACCTCAACCACCCTCTCTCAACCCCACCTGACCACCCCACCACCAAAACCCTTACTCAACCCCATCACCCGCCCCACCAACACCTAAACCATGCACCCTCTCTCAACCCCACCTGACCACCCCACCAAACACCAACTCTCAACCCCACCACATACCCACCAACATCCCAACCACCCTCTCTCAACACCCAACCACCCTCTCTCAACTCCACCTGACCACACCACCAACACCCCAACCACCCTCTCTCAACCCCATCTGACCACCCCATCAACACCCCAACCACCCTCTCGCAACCCCACCTGACCACCCCACCAACCACCCTCTCTCTACCCCATCTAACCACCCCCCCCCCCCCCCATCACCCCAACCACCCTCTCTCAACCCCATCTGACCACCCAATCAACACCCCAACCACCCTCTCTCAACCCCATCAACACCCCAACCACCCTCTCTCAACCCCATCTGACCACACCACCAACACCCCAACCACCCTCTCTCAACCCCACCTGACCACACCACCAACACCCCAACCACCCTCTCTCAACCCCATCTGACCACCCCATCAACACCCCAACCACCCTCTCGCAACCCCACCTGACCACCCCACCAACACTCCAACCACCAACTCTCAACCCCACCTGACCACCCCACCAACACCCCAACCACCCTCTCTCAACCCCATCTGACCACCCCATCAACACCCCAACCACCCTCTCTCAACCCCACCTGACCACCCCACCAACACCCCAACCACCATCTCTCAACTCCACCTGACCACCCCACCCACCCTCTCTCAACCCCACCTGACCACCCCACCAACCCCCCAACCACCCTCTCTCTACCCCATTTGACCACCCCCCCCCCCCCCATCACCCCAACCTCCTTCTCTCAACCCCACCAAAAACCCAACCACCCCACCAACACCTCAACCACCCTCTATCAACCCCACCACCCACCCCACCAATACCTCAACCACCCTCTCTCAACCCCACCAAAACCCCAACCAGCCTCTCTTAACCCCACCTGACCAGCACACCAACACCCGACCACTCTTTCCCAACTTGACCTGGCCACCCAACCTACACCCTTACCGCCCTCTCTCAACCCCACCTCACCACCTCACCACCAACCCCACCATTACCCCATCCACTCTCTCTCAACCCCACCTCACCACCTCACCACCAACCCCACCATTACCCCATCCACTCTCTCTCAACCCCACCTCACCACCTCACCACCAACCCCACCATTACCCCATCCACTCTCTCTCAACCCCATCTGACCACCCTACCAACCCCCTTACCACCCTCTCTCAACCCCACCTGACCACCCCACCAACACCTCAACCACCCTCTTTCAACGCCTCCCAATTTTCTCTCAGTGTCGTGTTACACGTAATGTACATTTTCAACTGTGAACGGCGGCGAGGTGCTCGCTGCGTACTAATTTAGAGCCAGCTAACCAATCCGTCTTCAACTTGCACACATTTTATGAGAGTGCATGATTTTGTCGCAGCACCGAATCGCCGTTCAGTGCGCTAGATTTTCACAGCACGCAACAGCCAGGGTATTAGATTTGCCAATTTCAGAGGGACTTTCCTTCGTTCGCTCGGACTGTACTTGCTTGCCATTTCGCGAATACTCTCTCTCTCCACTCTCTTTCTGTCGGTGTCCCTCTTATCTGGAGTTGTCGGGCAGTTGGCTCGTGTTGATGGAAGAGAGAATATCTGTTCCGAAGAGAGTCGCTTAAACATGTATCTCGGCGGCCAGTCGATGGAAGGTTTATCAGGATTATCAACAGGCACCCGCAAATGAGAGTGTGTTGAACACATCACAGTGGAATATTGGTGTTTGCTTTTGTTTTCCTGAGAAAGTTGATGATTTCGCACCACAGAGGAAGGAATAATTATGTGTGTTAACAATTTGTATAAGAAATGCAAACATTTTGGACATACCATAAACAGAGACACGAACAAAGGATATAGAGATAATGTTTGTATCCATATTGCTGTTAACTACAATGTGAGTATTGCTTCTTTCTCATTTTGTACAATTCTCAATTTGTTGCGTACGTGATGACGTAGGACTGCATCTGAGAGACGAAACCTTATTATAGATAATTGTGTTGTTATCGAACTATATTTACGACATTTTATGTGAATTCATTGTCTATTTTCGTAACGATCTCATATGAACTCAACCAACTATACGTTATTATTGTTTTTTTCTTTCTCAAATGCATTATACAAAGAATTTAATGTGCGTGTGCGAAAGTGTGTGCATGTTTGTGTGTGTGTTTGTGCGTGTGTGTGTGTGTGTGTGTGTGTGTGTGTGTGTGTGTGTGTGTGTGTGTGTGTGTGTGTGTGTGTGTGTGTGTGTGTGTGTGTGTGTGTGTGTGTGTGTGTGTGTATGTGTGTGGGTGTGCGTGTGTGTATGTGTGCGTGTGTGTGCGTGCGTGTGTGTGTGTGTATGTTTATATATGTATGCGTGTGTGCGCGCGCGCGTGTGTGTGTTGGTGGGTCCCTGTGTTTTTGTGTTAACTTTGTTATTTGCCTATTATTTGTGTCTGTGTTTTGGTTGTGTTTGCTTATGTGAGTACGTGCGTGTGTTTTAATGTGTGTTTGTGGTTATATAATTTATGTGTGTGTTTTAAATATGTGTTCTTGTTTGTGTTTGAGAAATAGCACTGCGTGGACAATTGCAATTACGCCAAGATGTTCGGTGGGCTAAGTGCTGAAGACTGGGGATAATGTCCTGGGCCGATTGGCGCCGAAGTTTGGCGATACGAGACAACCCACGCAAACTCCTTTGTATTTAAATTGCGACCATTCTTAATTCTATATCGCCAGAATTCCATCAATCCTTGAATATAGTCACGTAGCAATTAGCAACGCCAGATTAGTTTTAATTGCAAATGGTCTCATTTTTAATCCACTGTATGCCGCACATTATCCATAGACCTCTTCGGGAACAAATCCAGAGAGTTAACGAGGATTATTATAAAAATTATTATACTCTTTTTCAATCACATGATATATTTCTGGTTAGTTTCTTTATATGTTTGATTTGAGGATTATTATAAATACATTTAATTGCATTTTATTTATCTCCACATTGGCCGTGTTTTAACCAAAATGGATAGAAATGCTACAACAAAAAACATTCTTACATGGAAAACCAAGTAAGCAGATTAAAAGAAAAAATATAGTAATATACTTTAACAAAAATGTATTTTCCAAAATGTATTTTCTCAAATCGTATTAAAGGCAACTTGATCAATCATTATCACGGATTGACTATATAAGGCGCACTTCACAATTGCGTGATTTAATATGAGCAATGATATTGGATTCACAAACTGAACAAATTAAATATAGTTTGAAATATTCAGGTTGATTGCTTATTATTTCACGAACAAACATATTCATCGACAATACTGGTATCATGTTAACCACATATCAAATTACTCCGTGGATATACCAAAAAAAACGACAGCACAATGATAAAAATGGTTATTTTTGTTCGAAACGTGACCATTATACAGTAGTTTGAAGGCGGGGATAATGGAGTGAAGAATAGGTCCCTTCCGAAATGTGCTATTCGTGTCAGTTGGGTGGTTTGTATCATTATAATACATACATCAAGGATGGCTAACATGCGTTAACCTCCTCCACGCCGGGGGTTAAGCACTCCTATATGACATCACGTGTGCATGTGCATGTTGAGGAGTATAAGACTTAATGTGTATTATTGCCAAGTAGCGGCCATTCATTCCCGTCACGTTCCGGGTAGAAAATGGCTTCATGGTGGAGGCGGGAAAATAAAGAGGGTTGTTAATGGAAATGTGTAAGGACATAGTGACAGGATGCGCTTAACGGAATTATTAATGTCAGTAAGTAGTTCAGTCATACATTATTTTATAGTGTCTAGTAAAAGTGGATGGATGTACAATTTATATGCGAACTGACCATTTGTTATACTAACTTGGAATTATTCTTAAAACATGCTCCGTGTGATTGCACGTTATATTTAAAACAGACATATTTTGTACTACAATTTAGTGAAAAAACATCGATGTTTCGTGTAAACTTTGTTTCTCTATCTCTTAATAGTTTGTTTTGATGAATATAAGCTAAAGTAGCTAGATGGAAAGTAGGGTTATAACGATGATCCTCCAAAAGGGTAATGTTGAAGTGCAACAATTTGTGCAAATATGTTATTTTGTTTTTCCAGTAATCAAAACTATCGGAGAATCAAAATCTCCACATGTCAAATTCTGAATAGAAACAAAACACTGTAACAATTATACATGTAGTATGTACATCGAGTAAAAAACACTAAGCAGAAAGTTGTGCATGATTTATACGTCCAATCTTGAACGATAAAACAAGCTAGCCATGGACTTACGTCTCAAGTTGAGAGTCTAGGTAAGATCTAGGTAATTTATTCAAATATCACCTAATTCGTATCACTTTAAAGCTTATCTCTTGTTTTGACTACACGTGGCCATGTAATATACAAGACGGTAGCACAGTATTACTAGTCCATCATTGAAGCCGCGTAATTTAAAGATGTCTCGCTATTCCATTCTCTAATGGGTGTTTTTCTTTTGCCCGAAATCTGCCAAATCTATATATAAACCAATTATAACCTTTACAATCATGAGTATAATGGGCGATCCATTGAAACAGTTGAATTATACACGCATGCAAATTTAAATGTAATCTATAGTTTTGGCGAAGATACGAGCAAAACTGAAAATAAATAAATTCAAACATCCCTTGTTTTGGAGACTGATACTTGCAACGCCTCCATGCAAAATCTGAGATATTTTCATATCTTGATAAAGTCTGATCAAACTATAATGTTATAAGGAATTAGACAAACTTTATAATATGTATCGCTACTGATATGTTACCTCAGAAATAAAAATGTATTGCGAATAATTTTGTGAAAGCATATTAAATATTAAATAACCAAGTACCTTTATACACAAATCATATCCAGGCACCGGATTATATACTGATCCCTTTTCCATCAGCATCTGCGGAGATTTAGCCAAGATTTTCTTGTTCAGATAAAAAACCAGAATATAATCATATTATGCCATTTTGAGCTGATATATGGACACTGACAGTGACAATGGTAATGCAGCAGTATGGTAGTATACCAGCAACTAGTTAGTATTTACATGCATGTATGTGTGTATGTATGGGTGTATGTATGTATGTATGTATGTATGTGTGTATGGATGGATGGATGGATGGTGTATATGTATGTTCATTATGTTTGTGTTCTATACGCATGTGTATCTGTGGAGGCTTGAGTTGTGTGCAACTCGTTTTACTCAATATGCATGCGTGTATTTAAAGTATGTGTGTGTTTGTGTTTCTTTGTGTGTACTGAGTATGTATGTGTGTTCATTTGTGTGTGTTTGTGTGCATCTGTTTTACTCAATGTACATGCGTATGTTTGAAGCATGCGTATTTTGAGTAGGTGTGTGTAAACTATGTTTGTTAATTGCGTGCGTCTGTTTGAGTGCATCTCTTTTTAACTCAATGTATATAATAATGTGTGTGGGGAGTATGTGTATGTATGTTACATGTAATACGTATGTTTGAACGTGTAAAGTATGCGTGCGTATCTGTGAATGTACGTGTTTGTTTGAATGCATCTGTTTTTGCACTCAAGTTGAATAAGACAAAGCGTCCATTGATTGTGTAGGTCTACTTGGACTTTACTCAGTATATACATGTAGAAGAAGAGTAGCGCTGTTCCTTGTATAAAATGATCAATTAAATACGGTATTTGTGGATAACATAAAATATATAAATAAGTCCTTGGTTACTTTTCCGGGCATGAATGTCGAGATGAATAGTTTTAAATACTATGATTTTTGTATATACCTGCATATGTTTTAATTTAGATATAACTTTTAATGAAATATACTCCGCACAAAAATAAACAGGACACTTGTTTAAGTTGAAATATTTAATATTTATGTACGACAGAGTGTACATTATCATATATAAAAGGAAAGGAAATGTAGTCCTCTACAGGCAGAATATAAATTAAAGGTGTAATCGTTCATGCATGAACTGCCATGATCAATTAACAATAGCAAGGTCTGTTTTCAAAAATAGCAAAAGCAATGGATGACCGCACCATTCGACTGCAATGAGTAAGCGTCTTGCTTGAAACAAGATGTGCGGGGCAAGTCTTTTATGACACCATTCAACCTTATTGTCATGAACAGACTCCCAAAATACACATTTTCCAATAAAACAGGGCCAGGTTATGAGAACATCAACATATTGGTCTTTTTTTTGAGGCATAAAGCTTGTCTGTTTCATGTGTCCCTTGCAATTTCAACCATAGTTATATCTAGAGAAGTGACATGTTAGAGACTGCGCAAATGGTTGACCAAGGGTGACATCAGATTTTGAAGATCATTGGACTACGGCACAAACTGTAGTTTCGACGAATACACCTTAGCCATGAAATTCCCCATTTTGTTACATTTGGATGAAAATAAAACCTACAACGTTCACAATTTGTCTTCATTTACACTTTTTCTATTGAGATGAAACTAAAAAAAATCACATTTGTAATGAAATAATTGTGCCATGTCATGAATATAGCGTATAAATCATGCTTGTCAACATTTAAATGATTGAATGGATGTTCCATTTTTCTATTTTTGAAAACAGACCTTGCGGTGGTTAATTGACCGTGATAAGTCATGCATGAATGATTTCTCCTGGATTCTATGCTAATATCGAAGAGGGCAATTTTATCTTTAATTTGATATACAATAACATATATTGTATTGTTAAAAGATATGAGATATGTTGTCTTAAATAAGTGTCCTGTTTCTTTTGGTGCGGAGTATACATTACGTCAGCAACCATATTATGCAAGATTGACACGAGATTTGGTTTAAGCACTTGCGTTAAAATTTGGAAAATTGTAATCATTAATGCAAAAGAGCAATTCCTTGACCTTGTATAACCATTATTTAGTATCAATATAAGTCTTATAGTGATTAACTGTGTCGCGTTCAACCAAACTCACTTGGAACTTGAATATTTCTTTTTGTACATGTTCCTTGTTGTTTGGCCTATTTTTATATTATTATTTGTAACAAAAAACTCTCTTTTTTTTTGGTTTATGTTTATTGTAATCAATTGGTAGTGTGTGATAAAATCGGACATAAAATTACGTATTTCATTAAGGTAAACAGTGTTTTTTCTATGAAACTATACCGCGCCCGCCACTTTAATAGAAGAATCTTAAATTATTATCGGCATTATGAATGAGGTCTCAAATAGTACTTTTGGGAAAAATCTTATGAAGTTCCTGGATCACGTTAAAGGGATCTAGTACCGTTTTCCAAATCCTCAACATCCAATTGGAATTCTAGCGGTTCCCTCATACCTTGTTGTATCGGTATTAACAATAGAAACGTGAAAAGGTTTCGGTTTTTCGAATTTCCCTTTCGTTAAAAAGATATTAAGGATTGAAGTGTTCAGACGTCCTCTCCACCTCTGACCGTTCCTAACACAACCCATAACAAGCGTGCACGGTGAACCTCCCCTATGTCGTCTCTCTAATCACTAATCGTATATTTGTATTCAGTCAGTTCTAATTAATAACATACAATGTAATCATTAAAATAATGATGAAACCAATGCCGAAACATCTCTCACACTAGAATAAACATAAACACAAATGAATAGATCGCCCGCATACACCTACAATGTCCCGAGTCTAGACAATTTACCCCTCTAACCAAAGACAACCAATTGTCTCTTCCGAAAATACAGCAACTTTAGTTTTAACGGTATAGGGTCGTACTAAATACCGTGAGAAAACTCTAGAACACGGCGAATTTTGATACTTTCGGGTGTCAAATATTCTAATGTATTCCGCTCCGGTGGCTCGACGAGCATTAGTTCCAGTGCTATGACGTCAGCAAAAACTTGACAGTCTTCGCACCTATTTGCGCCGCAGTGAGGTCATCGCTGTCGACAAACACAGAGAGACAAGAAGCGTGTCCTTCAGACCTGTCCTTGAATAAGAAGCCAAAACATACTTCTACATGATTGAAGGCCTATTTTTCACTTTGGGCCTTTGCTCACTCATAGCCTTTTAGTCAATCAAAGTAAAATGTATGTATGTATATTTTGATTGTGATTGCTGATAAATGATAAGAGGTGGCGTGGCGAGTTTTTGATAAGAGATCATCGTACTATGATTTTCATACTAGGCACGCAACAGCGCCCGAAGCATCTATACACGATAATGTGAGAACGTCAAAACATCAATGTGTTGCTACAGGTTTGTCTGTCTATCTGTCTGTTTGTCTGTCTATCTGTATATCTGTATGTCTGTCTATCTGTCTGTATGTATGTCTGTACATTGTATGTACGGTATGTGTACGTGAGTTTCTGTGTGGGCCTATGTATGTGTGTATTTATGTTCGTGTGGACAGAGGGAACTTAACCCCTTGACTACGGGAACAGAGTGGGTTGTGTACAAAGTCTATGCAGATTTTAGAATCTCGAAGGGAATGGGTTAAGACGAGGGAGAAAGATAGAGGGGTTTATAGGCCTTGGGAGGCAGGAGGGGGCGAATAAAAGTTAAGTTTTCATATTTGCGCCATTCCCCCAGTCCACTCTCCGCGGGGCTCCTGTCTACGTTTCCGCGCTCACTTCACAATCTTCCCGCCAAAATCAGTCGCGCACTTTGACAAGAAGGGACAGATATATAAGAAATCTGGCCACGCATGGTGAAGAAATTTGTTTATTCGATCGAGAAACATTATGAAATCTCTTTTGCCATCCAAATGTCCTTCTCCCCGCTCTCTCCGCCTCTCCTTGTTTCCTCCTCGCCTCTCACCCGCTCCCTCTCTTTCTCAATTAGGTTCATTATATTTTGATCTATTTTCCTCTCCTCCACAATTCAACTCCATCATTTAGACGTGGCGCCCTTGACAAACGCTAGCAAAGCAACGAAATTCTGCCTGCCGCCTATCATTATACACGTAAGTGTGAAATAGCATCCTGCTAGGCTCAGGTTTCTTACTTGCATACCGGGCGAAGCTATAATGCTACCGCAACTTATTATATTGAGCGAATTACTCTCTACTTAAATCAACTTGGATATTTATGACTGAAACTTTGTGTGCTGAAACATCACAGGTCGCGGCTATACAGAGCTAAAGTTTCATGTGAGTTGCCACGTCTGAAATATATATGTAAATCTTGATATAAATGTAGAAAACTAAACAAAGAAAAACATAATTATGAAAGGTCACATCGAATGAACCAATTCCAAGAACATTACCGGTACAGTAGTTATATTATTTTTTTAAAAGTAGGACAGTAATAGAATAAAATCCTAATCATTAATGATGGGATTCTTAACCATGATAACAAATATATTTTTAAATTAACAAATCGAGAGACAAATGGATCTAAGAGCAGAAGGGAAAGAGAAAGGGGGATTTAAAGGGACATTCCCTCTTTTGCAAGCCAAATTGTAAAAGTTGCGAGGTTATTTATTGTCTTATCTGAAAGGAAATGTCATTTAATAGCATGCCTGAAAAAATTAGGGCTTGAAATCTCTTGTTCGTGGAGTTATAAAAACTAATAAACCGTCGTCCAATTTTAATTGTGCATTATATGTATATTCACCCAGTGAGGAAGTTCGTACACGGATTCCACGAAGTACCACAACGCTATGCGTGACCCCTCCGTGACCCACACTAGCTACGTGACCCGCGCACAAATAAGAATAGCATGACCGCACACTAGGCAAAATAACCAAACCTCGCTTAAACTGACTACATGTAATTACATATTCTTCATTTTTGAGATTTTTTTCCGTGACATACCTTTACAAATGTCGGCTTCACAATACCTTTACAAGAATAAGTACAATATAGTTGTAATATTATGCTAAATCAGTTAAACTCTTTTATTGACCGATATATATATAGTCTGATGGAGTGACGCATTCGTTTTTCATACGTAGAATCCAAATTATAGGGCTGTTCGATCTGATTTTTTGTGTGTGTGTTTCATTCATTCCCATCCTTCAACTGGAAACTGTTCAGACGTTTTGTAAAAGAGGGACTGTCCCTTTAAGAGGGGGGAGAGTTCCCCATCATGAAAAGGGTGTCAATTAGTGATTGCCGCTAACCAAATATACTTTACTAGTGATAAATGTTGTACATCTACAGTGCAGCTAGGACAATTATCGCTTGCTGCATTTCTAAAAACGTTTAGATCCGTGAAAAGTGGAATTGTGCTATTTTAAGTCGCCTTCCATTAGGTGACTGCCCACGCTGGGATCGTTACTTGAGATTACTAAGGAACCGGAAATCACTTAACGCAACTCAGAAATGTCCCTCGTTTTTCCACGTGTCACATTAATGTGTTTTTCTGTTTTTCAATTTAATTATATTCTGACGGCCATTTGGCGAATTTTCTTTAGAATTGATGTTGGAGAAACTCTTTGGAATTGGAATTTAGAGTTACATTGTGTATGTATGTGTGTGTGTGTTTGTGTGAGTGTGTGTGTATTTGTAAGTGTGTTTGTTTGTATAGTAGTATATTAAGCAAATAATCACCGTTGGTGAAGGTGATGGGACAAACTATCACTTCCGAGGCGATCTGGATGTAGCTATCTTTCCGAAGCGAAGCTGAGGAAAGATAGCGTATACATTCAGATCGCCGAGGAAGTGATAGTTTGCCATCACCTGTAACCAAAAGGTGATTATTTGCTTTATATTCCACATCGGAAACATTTCACTGGTAGGGTCTACGAGAAAGACAATCTAACTGTTTCGTCGAGCATCTAATCTCGTCGAGCATCTTTCGCAAGCTAAAACAAGACCTCCGCTCGCAGGAAGCTTTCATAACACGCATCTCTATGGACAGTGCATGCAGTACTTCCGTACGTACATCACCGCGGTGTTATGGAACCTGTCTATAGTGGCTGCATTCTTCGTTTCCCTTAGGCCATGTAGGTGGTTACTATAAACAGGTTTGACTGTAGAAATCGACTGAGCACGTAAATTTGTACATAAAAATGCATGTACGTATAGTTTCTCACAGTGTGTTATTAGTTGCTGAAAAACGTCAACAACGTTTTACAAGCAGAACATGTATTAAGTTACTTGCATTTGTACCATGCCTATACCGCCATGCAACA
>JBAMJV010001532.1:232500-367500 GCA_037951105.1 Echinarachnius parma | reverse complement strand
TGACCAATATGCAAGATGCTCTAACGATGGCTGCCCCTATGTTTAAGTTGCAATGTTCAATGTTGAGGCTGAGCTCACATAATTCGTGTCTGCTCAAATAATAATCACTTACCGTGGAACAATTTTTTCTTACATCTGTTCAATCATGCATGCACTTGCTCTTTTGTTTAATATCTAGTTTGGTTTTGAAGTGAACATATCATATTATTACATTTGTATAACATAATCAGCATCCATCCCTGAAAACAAAATGAAAAGAATACAAAATAGTTTCTATTTCATTATAAGTTTATTGATCAATGTAATACAGTTTAGGCATTTCTAGTGCGTGTGAGCAAGCAATTTTGAGATGATGATATTTGTACAGCATGTTTAACAAGAACTTCAAATGGAATCACACTGCAGGTTCGTTGGCCAAATTAATGCAAGACTGTGTACTGCGTCGAGACAAGATAACGTCATCCGGTAGTCGCAGGGCACTGCAGAGTGGTGATCAGTCATGTTCTCTCTTTTTAATAACCAGCTCCCGTCATCTCGATCTGGATTCTACCCACTAATGACGTTTAGAAGGTATCTGCTTCCCTCCCCTACGCTGATGAGCTGTCACAAACTTTCACGATAGTCGTGGCGAGTGTTTAATCAATTCCTCGCAGTGTCGTCACATCTACATAGCGGTGGATACGTTAGGATGACGACGGGGTTTTTCGTACCTTTTTCCTCTTATTTTTTAATTTCCCGCGTCGCATTTGCTCTTCTTCACGAATCTCAAGGAGCGGAACCACTGGCTCGGGACTTGCTGCACGAAATTGTCACGCTTGAGAGTTGATAACGCACGAGTTGCGTGTAGACCAATCACCGGCGAGTATTTGTCGACTTAAACATGTAGTTCGATTGATTGTTTAGTTCTATTCGCCAGACTCCATGGTGTACGTGTCCCGGGGCCGGACGGGTAGCGTCCACTAATTGAAAGGTTCTCTCTATAAACGTTGACAAGGTTGGTTGGGGAGGGAGAAAAACAGCAACAGGTTTGTCGAGCTGGCAGACCTTGCTCTTGGCTCGGCTTCTCGCTGCTGCGGTGAGTAAATTTCATTATCGAAGAGGCCATGAGCTCTCCCTTGGTGGTTAGCTATGTTATATATACGAGAATGTTCAAGAAGTCAAAAGGAGGCGCAAAAGGGGGTCGCCGGAACTCATGCGATGCCACGTTTGGATATATACACTGTACTGCACATGTCTATGTCTACATAACTGCAAAGTAGGCTTTCTCAAGGTCGAGAGTTTGTTTTATGTCTTGGTTAGTTCACTTTCCACTTGCTGCATAGGCATCGTTGTTTAACCAAATTGAGGAGAACCAATGAAAATGTGTGTTAAATAATCTTGGAATACGAATAACAATAACAGCCATGAAATCTGATGGAGATATGAACCAAGTCTATTGATTCAACTTCCGAAAAGTTTTTCCTGATTTTAGCCTAGAAAAAAGGGACTTCGGTCATTAAAGGGACTTAGTAACATTGTCCAAGTCCTCAAAATCCAATTGGAATTCTAGCGGTTCCCTCATACCTTGTTGTATTGGTATCAACAATTAAAGCATGGGACAGGTTTCGGTTTTTCAAATTTCCCTTTCGTTAAAAAGATATTAACGATTGAAGTGTTCAGATGTTAAATTATCCACTGGACCGCGAAAGCCGTGTACAAAGTGAGTGTATTGAGTTAGTGAATATCACTTTGCACTTTTGCTCATTACTCGGCCATATAACGTTTATTTAACTTGAAATTTTCACACAACACCCAGTGGACATATCAGATAACAATATACATAGTATCAACCACTCATCGCCTTTTGCACATGTAAACAAAGTTACTAGATCCCTTTAATAAACACACAACTATTCCGCACATTTTCCACTCCCTGTGGATCATTCTAGCAAGGCCACATGTATCAGTCGCACACATACATCACTAATATCACACTCGGGGCTAGTGTGATGTAATAATTCATTTGTGAATGGTTAACCACTTAATGACGAAATAGGTTGATGGATGTGACATCATTTGTCCCGCCTTACAGGTGTTGGATACCTCGTCTCTATTAGTACTCCATGGAGTTGCATGCTGCGCCATTGTTTGCAACCCCATTAATTCCCTTTCAGATGCGTTTCAAACATGTTCCACTAATGATGTAGGGTAATCACTACACGAATATATAGGGTAGACTGAGGGTGAGTGGTGAGATATTCATTGGATATATACAAAATGTAGGTTGATGCATGGACCACCGGAGCCAGGAAAGGTAGGTGGTGCCTCGGTTGATGTTTGCCGCGCCGTTTGGGTCGTTGAATCTATACTCGCATGCAAGCAGAGGCCTCACACGTTATAGGGGTTTATGACCACATGTCAACTTTAGTACTTAAGGCCCGGTCACATAACACCGGATAGCGTGAACGGGACGCCCGACGGACAGCATCATTTTCAATCCGTTCGTCTCCGTTTATATGCGTTTCTTGTCAGGCGATGTACGTTGTTCTATCCGGCATAATGTTTTGTACATGAAGCAATGGAGACGACTTTCAACAGCGAATAATTTGATCTCAAAAATGTTCTATCCGTCGGGTGTCCATTAACGATTTCCGGTGATATGTGACCGGGTCCTTAGCAGTACGTCACGCAGCTGTGGCGCCATCGGATATGACATCATATTAATGTTCCAGGGGCCTGTTTCCGCTGACTAGTTTGGAGCTCGGTTAGATTACCATTTAATGTGCACATAAACTAGCTCAAACAGTTGATTATTAGTTAATGATGATAAAAATTAACGCGTTCGAAGGATTGATTATCATTTAATGATGATCACAATTAACGCGTTCGAAGGATTGATTATCATTTAATGATAATCAACACGAGCTTAAAGAATTGATTATCATTTAATGGTTATCAACCCGAGCTTATAACATGGAGCACAATTTAATAGAATCGAACGGTGCTGAAAGTTTAGCTATAATAGCAATAACTGCTTCACCTTCTAAAATATTATCAAATTAACGAAACTATTTGCCGCATACAACACTGTTTCCATGTTTTGGGCGACTTCTATACCCAACTGCTAAACTATAAATGACCTATTACTAAAGCTAAAACCTTTCTCCTATTCATTGGTCCAAGAGATCGTAGATGTTCTTTTATTCATGGATATAGCATACCAAAATAGTTAAGTTATCTATTCGTATGATTAAATACGAGTTTTTTATGACATACAATTTTAATTCATGGATTTAGTTTTGGACAAAACTGCAAAACAAACTTAAATTTTCTTTCAGGAAAGTGACAGGTGATTACAATTATTAAGGGAATCTGACATTTACACGATTAAGCGGAAGGTTTAAACTCATGCCTGTAAAGTGTCTAACTCCACGAAAATTACTTGGAGCTTCCTCGTTTCTCTTCTACCGTGTTGTTTAGCTTATGGTAAAAAAAGAATAAAAAAGGGCTTGATTTGTTCAAATGTCCCTTTAGTATGAAGATAATTATCATTGAAATCTTTTATTTGAAAAACGTTGATCAACGCTTTTGATAAAAAGTACAATTGTCCTAGCTTAACACATCCGGATGCAGCACGCGTGGGAAACATTCAGGAGATTGAACTTTGAGCCGAGCGAGCACAAATTCCATGAATTATGTACCACGTCTGTAAACATACACGGGTGCGAATATCTCAAACGGATGATTATTACTGAGACAAATGTATGGCAGACCATCGGTATTCGGTGATAAAATATGAACTCAATATTCGTTTTTTTCACTAGGTAAACAGTGTTCGTTTTCTTTCAAACTTTCACAAATCTTTCAATTGTATTTTACAATGATATTGATATAGGATTGAAGTCTCAAATGTCATTTTGTGCAATATCACTTTACAGGTATCACTTTAAGTGTTTAATTGAAGTTTGGGTGTGTCGCCTTGTTATAGCTTTACTGAGGACTGGAATTACCTGTAACCTTTGTTATCGGTTAATTATATTTTCGAAAGGATTTAACTTTTATTTCGACATTTACATAATTGTTTGAAGTAAAAGTATTGTACAAAATGTTTTCCGGATATGTACATAATTATACATAAACTATTTAATTCGACTTGACGGCTTAATACGACTTGATGAAAAGGCGTTTTCTTTTATTAGTATCATTGATAATCCATGAACTACAAACATATTATTTCGATGCATTTTAAAAATATAATTATGTAGTTCAATTATACATTTCGATTAATTTCCTCGTGTAACAGTTTATGGTGACCTCAAACAAAGATATGTACTATATAATTATGCTGTGAATGTGAAGAGTTGACACGAATTTTGTTCTTCATTTTGCTATCAAATGTTCGAAATTACACTTGGACAGCACGTGCAAAGCACCCGCACGGCGTGAAGCTACAGGTGCTTACCGGGCTGAATAGAGGCAGTAAAATTTTGTCCAATCTCGGTGGCGAGCATGACACTTTCAACTCATACAGTCATTTGCATTTCATTGATTGTAAGATTCGCGTTTCTACGAATGTTGTAATTCTGGGCTGCTTATACAATTGTTACGTTTACGGTTTATCTGCGTCGGATGCATACCAAATAAGCGAAAATGACCACAGAAAATCAGCCTATAATAGCCAGGGATCCGAATGTTGAGATCCATGATAATATAATAAGTGAGCCATTTAATTGCAAGTCTGCATTTGCACTTTGCCGTTGAATTGATGCTTGTTTGTATTGTGTGTTCGTGTGTGATGTGTATGTTTGTTGGTTTGTCTGTCTGTATTATGCTTGTGTGAGCGTTACCAGCCCAGCATGCCCGTACCGTTCCTGCTGCGCTTGTAATACTCAGACACCGTGAACATTCTAGTCTCGCCATGCAGGTCACACAGGTCTCCAAACTCTGACGAGGTTAGTTATAGGCCCTATCATATAATATCTATATATCTTTATTATTCTCGGTTAATGGATATTAGCTCCCCATGGACCGCTGTGTCCAGCCTTGGGCGTTGGGACCGTGGCCATATTGCTTATGTCTAAACGTCCGTTTTGTTGGGAGCGGCGCTGTGACATCATATTAAGCAGGGCCTGAGTTGCAAAGGTCAGCCGCTATAATTACCCTGCTTGTGTATGTAGTATGCTCCCTGCCCGAGATAAACACGGTATCGGGGCCATGTTCACGCCTGCTACTCCCGCGCTCTGTTTATACCATCCTGCCATCTACAGATGCCGCGGATACCAAGCGACGAATTCAACAAAATTAATGTTGTTAGTAAGTTCAGTTAACCCATTGCTTACATGAACTGGTTGGGCCCTGTAATAACTCATTGGGAATTGCGAAATATAGTAGGGAACAATTTGTACCGGTCAGGACGCGATAATGACACTATGATATATATGTGGTGTCATCTAGAAATAGTACCAACGAAGATCATGAAGATGAAGAACTTTTATTGCAGTTCAGCCGAATAGGACGCCATAATGACAATTTGATATATTATTATCTATTCTAGCATTAAAATATTATTATCAACATGTAGAGAATTTAGTGGAATTAAACCAAATAGGCATGGTAGTACGCAATAATGGCAATACGATATAATTTATCTATTTCTCACATAGAAATGTAATGGGGCTAAACAGGTCAGAACCCAGTTATGGCAATACTATACATTACACGTTACATATTCTCGCGTTGACAAATTATTGCCGAAATATAGAACATTTATTAGTGTAAAACCAGGACACATTAATTACAATTTATTATATAAATACTCGCATTGACACAGTTCAACAATGTAGAACATTCATCGCATTTAAATCGGCCATGCAGGATGTGCAAATGACGAAATTAAACATTTTTGCCCTCGTTAAAATCGTGTCAGTTAATAATGACAAACCGAAACGCCAATACGATCCCCTTGATAAGAATTCTCGTTCCAGCTCCTTTAGAATAAACATAACACGCATATAAATGCAGAATATACACGTACGTATGTGTAGTATCATAAACGTCATAATATTATCTCTGATATAGTTCTTTATTTGTATGGCCTCTCTGTATATCTTGTGAAATGGTTGTGGAGCCGAGCGGAGGAATAATATTTTCATTTTGAAGAATGTTCATGCATGTTAGCACCTTGGTTGTCTCCGTAATAATAGCTCGCGTTATTATGATTGCGATGTTTTTTTGTGACGTCCGTGACGTTGATGTTAAGAAAGAAAGGGCGAGAGAACAAAAGCTAGATAATTATAGAGACAGAAATGGAAAAGGAGGAAAATCAACCTGGAGATTAAAGATATACATCATGACTGTGTGACTACAGACATTTCACCCCCCCCCTAATTAATATTGCTTGCAATGTGTTATCCGACAATATCTTCGACATCAAAAGTCTTGCTTGCGACACAGATATGGCATTCTTGTTAAAGGGATCTAGTAACTTTGCTGACATGTGCAAAAAGTGATGAAGGGGTGATGCAATGTATATTGTTGTTATCTCATATGTCCACATGGTATTGTGTGAAAATTTCAAGTCAAATGGACATTGCATGGCCAAGTAATGGGCGAAAATGCAAAGTGATATTCACTAACTCACTGCACTCACTTTGTACACGGTTTCAAAACTCCGGGGGAGTTTTTCTTATCTGAATACTTATCTTAATACGATCGTACATAATTATCTTTGTAAGGAAAGGGAAATTTGAAAAACCGAAACCGGTCCCATGATTTTATTGTTAATACGAATACAACAAGGTATGAGGGGACCGCTAGAATAAAAATTTTATTTTGAGGATTTGGACAATGTTACATGTTACATGCAGCATGTTATTTGATTCCACATTTCCAACACATGTTTGAATATCTGAAAACTAAATAATGTATCGCAAGAAAGATTTTCCTCATGTCAAATGTTTAATTTATTACAAACAACCCAACTAGCCACCTGACGTCGGGCCGATGTCGGAATTTGGTTGCCGGATGTCGGCATATCGCCGTTGGCTCGAGGTTAAAATGTCCGCCAGCCCAACATCGTCACGACGTCATTTTTGTGATATATTGGCATAACGTCATTTTCCGACAATGGCCCAACATCATCTCATGACATGATGTTGGGCCATTGTCGGAAAATGACGTTATGCCAATATATCACAAAAATGACGTCGTGACGATGTTGGGCTGGCGGACATTTTAACCTCGAGCCAACGGCGATATGCCGACATCCGGCAACCAAATTCCGACATCGGCCCGACGTCAGGTGGCTAGCTGGAAAGAAACGTCACTATATACGCACTTAAAGGGACATTCCCTCGTTTGCAAGCCAAATTTCAAAAGTTGCGAGGTTATTATCTTATCTGAAAGAAAATGTCATTTAATAGCATCCCTGAAAAAATTAGGGCTTGAAATCTCTTTTTCGCGGAGTTATAGACCTAAAACTAATAAACCGTCGTCCAACAATTAACTGTGCATTATATGTATATTCACCCAGTGAGGAGGTACCACAACGCTATGCGTGACCCCTCCGTAACCCGCGCTAGCTACGTGACCCGCACACAAATAAGAATTGCATGACCGCACACTAGGCAAAATAACCAAACCTCGCTTAAAGGGAAAGTTGAGTTTTGGTAGAGAGGGCGCTAGACTACTTAATTGGTTTGTGAGGTAATGAAAAACTGAGTGTAAAATTTGAAAGAGCATAATATTTAAACAATAAAATCATCTTTGTTTGATCAAAATCGGTTCAGAAACGGCTGAAATATCCATAAATATAACAATTTGTAATAAACCCGGGGCCCCGGGTTTATTAGAGAATTTTGAACCAGCCGTTAAAAATTTTTAAAAAATGCTTCCTCTTTCCAAAAAGTTACAAAATAAGTATTTAAATAGTTGTTGGTTATTTCTCTATCTAATCACTATTTCAACAAAGCATCACATGCACAATATTTTATTCAAAATGGTTGAAACCGATGAGTGTTTAGAGAGCGCCCTCTTACGTTTTAACGGCGCTTTTTGAATGATAACATGATCTTTACTACGTCATTTGTAATTTTGTGTTCCTTTCTAGTTATAACTATTAGTTTGTAATGTAATGATGCAGGTTTTGGTTACTAAAATTCAGTTTCACTAAAACTGTACTCTCCTTACCAGAACTCAACTATCCCTTTAAACTGACTACATGTAATTACACCATATTCTTCATTTTAAAGATTTTTTTCCGTGACATACCTTTACAAATGTCGGCTTCACAATACCTTTACAAGAATAAGTACAATATAGTTGTAATATTATGCTAAATCAGTTAAACTCTTTTATTGACCGATATATAGTCTGATGGAGGGACGCATTCGTTTTTCATTCGTAGAATCCAAATTATAGGGCTGTTCGTTCTGATTTTGTGTGTGTGTGTTTCATTCATCCCCATCCTTCAACTGGAAACAGTTCAGACGTTTTGTAAAAGAGGGACTGTCCCTTTAATACCAGCAATCAAATGCAAAGCAATCGGTAAAAAAATGAAATCGACAGCTGCTGACACAAAAGAAAAGAATCGTGAATTTTAGATCCCCTCCGGCGCTTTGACCGCAGATTATTACAATGTATTTGCATTGATCGATCCTGTGTACCTGTAACATGATGCCACATAGTGTGGACAGAGATCCATCAAGGTACCGCGTTTCACCGCAAAGGGGTAAAAGTGGGTTTCACTTTCAATTGCTCACGGTGGCGCTCCATTATGTAGCAGTCACACCGCCAAACCGAATCCAAACCGACACGAGACCGAATAATTCGGGGACGTTCGGGGTGCTAGCGGTTTGGTGTCGGAGTGGTATCGGAATTGTCGGTCTCTTTTGTTGTGACTGCTAAACCCAGTTCGGGCTCTTGTCGGTGCCCGATAAAGTGGAAGTTCGGTCTGGTATCGGTTTGGATTCGGTTTGGCGGTGTGACTGCTACATTACGGGAGGGACATGGCCGGGTATAGAACCTTGGCGCATGAACGACATCAGAATGATGAGCAGATCAAATAACCAACGCTTATAACCCATCGAATGCCAGATTGCAGCGTTGCCGTGTATCATTACATACGAGCATTTCAGTAACCTAGAAGATAATCTAGTGGTATAATTACTTAGTAACGTCGTCGACTTGTAAAACAAATCGTTGGGACAAGTTTATTTCGGTTTTTATGTCTATATGCTTGCAAATAGTCTAGGGAAATTTCATGTTTGTTTGTTTATTTTGTTTTTTGTTTTTGTTTTTTGCTAAGATATGATTAGCAATTAAGAAAGAAAGAACACCTTTATAGCGCGATTCAGAGAAGCGTGAGATGTAACGCTTTTATAACAATCATTGTAGTTTGTATAAATTGTTCAAAACTGCAATACTACCAAGCCATTAGACATACACTTCATACATGTGTAAGACAACAACGATATCTCACCACCGGTTGAAACGAAGAGGTTTGCAATATTGTTTTCGCACAAAATGTTACTTTAAAGGGGTAGTTTAGTTTTGGTAGAGAGGGCGCTGCAGATCACAATTTGTTTGTGAGGTAATGAAAAACTGAGTGTCGAATTTGAGAGAACATGCAATTTTAATGGCAGAATAAACTTTATTTGGTCAAAATCGACCCAGAAACGGCTGAAATATCAATAAATATATCTGATCTTAAAATTATTTGGGGCCCAAATAATTAGATGATTTTTAGAAAAAAATAAAAAAATGCTTGCACTTTTTCAAAAATTTTCAAAAGCGTTTTTTAAATAGTTGTTGATGATCTCGCTATTTAATCATTATATCAATAAAACATCACATGCATAATTTTGTATGAAAAATGGTTGAAACCAATGCCTTTTTAAAAAGCGCCCTCTTGTGTTTCAATGGCTCTTTTTGACTGATAACAGGCTTTTTACTTAGTCGTTTGTAATTTTGTATACCTTTCGAGCATGGTGGAGTTATAACTATTAGTTTATAATGTTACTGTGCAGGTTTTGGCTACTTAAGTTCAGCCTTACCAAAACTAAACTACCCCTTTAAAAAAGAAAGACATTAATGTTGAACTAAGCTTAGTTCGCAACAAACAACTTTACTCTCCTCCGTTACCATGATTACCTGGAGCTTTTCTAGAATAGAAATTGCCATTTGGCATTTGCAAATTCACGATTTGGTAATCATTCCTCGCATCCCGCTCTGGATAGGATAATGTATGTTCACTTCATTTTTATATTGAATGTTGTATCTAGCACATCTGATTTGGTTTCTTATGTTCCATCGTAAAATTAAGCTTTTCCATTAGATGTATATTTAATTCAATTTACATAAATAGCAGCAAAACGTAGCATCAACCAAGCAGTAAATTCTCTTGAAAATACTCATGTAATATACTTTGTATTTCAAGGTTTGATTAGAATGATTAAAACAGAACAAATCACATTCGTTTTGGAACTTTGCTGGATCATAACATTACTGTACCCACAGTAAATGTCCAGATAATTCGCACACATTTAGCATACAATCTTTTTACTAATCCGGTTAAAAAGACCTTTCTAAAAGTCAGATTTACTCCTATTTCATCTGACGTAGAAATTTAAAGTGAATTTCAATATCTTGCAAACGAACACTCGACATACCAGCTGAGGGCTGCTCCTAAAACCCTCTGGCTGAGGTCTACGCAGAATGGATGTTATAGTAAAGTCAGATTGCTTCGAAAGGGTTAAATAAAGTAAATATATATCCCCGATATATACGTCAATAACTAACCATACTACAATAGATCGTCGAATACGCTTATAATAGCCGAAGGGACACAATGAATGGAGACAGGAGTCTTACAAATATCCATGGCCATCGGACAACGTAATACGCCTCTTTCATCTATTGTTATATTTATGTTATGGAAATTATATTATTTCGAGGAAACATAACTCTTCTCCGTCATAACCTAAAGCTAACACACGTCACGTTATTTTATGCAAACCCTTTTAGTTCATTATTTTACAGCAAATTTCAGCCAGATTATTCCATTATGTAATTAAAACGCTTTCAGTTTGTAATTCTACATTATAACTCATTATTTGACGCATGCACACACACACACACACACATATATATATTTATTATAATTATATAAATCAAAGTAGGCTACATCGCTGCTTTTTTGTATGAAATGAGTGTTTATGATTACTGATTATTGATTACTGTAAACTATTATAATGATTATTATGTATGATACGTTTTACGTCTAAATTCCCCGTCAAACGCTCACAATAAAACAATAAAATTATCCGCATCATTGTATGCTATTTTTGCGAACAAGACAAGGGAGAGATAATTGAAACGAAACATATTGCATGTATTCAACGCATCTTACATCGTATCGCTGTTTGTATACGGATCAGTATGCATGACGACAATTACGAAGAGCTAGGACAGTGTGACGTCATCATCCACATCATAATGCATGATAATGGGATTCGGAGCTTTTCCCGAGTGTGTAAAGTGGCGCTGCGTGGGTATAATAATATGGGCAAAGCGGGAATGCATAATGCGTCTCTAAGTTGACCGCGCTGAAACAGTATTAGTGCTCACGAACATACATTACATTCAGGCCACATCTTGTGGATAATAAACCTGACAAATTGCCGCTCCTTTTTCCCCCCCTCCATAATGCAAGGCTCGTCGTGTGGCGACTGTTTTGTAATAATACATGACTTTATAGTGGTTGATACTAACCTATAAGTATAGTAAAGCCCATTATCACGGGGGAAATACATGTATATCACTAGCAGTTGTTGCTTTTAGATGTGATTGTTCAGTTGAATAAAAACACAATGTCATGATTATTATTATCTGGATAAGGTTATTATATGGCTTATGAATATGCGGTAAATTCATTTTAGCCACCTTAAATACTATCATACTTTTTTCTATTATCTTCTGTCGAACGCTTTCGATATAATATTTCAGGATCACGTATATTATTGAGGTGTAAATTACATGCCATTGTCTGTCCAGTAGTCATGGAGACCATACGTTGTATGTGTTTGGTTTATAACTCAGTCCCTTATCATATAACAACTTAATAATTTAGTACTTCAAAGATTACATAATAGTATTTTTGCTGTCTAAAAAGAGAATGACAATGTGTTGTGTTTAATAAGGAAACTCAGTCCCTAGTGCATTAAATCAGCATAAGGGCCATTCTTGGTCACGTGTGTGACCCAAAACATGACAAATGTTGAAATGGGATGCTTATATTTCAGTAAGTATGAGACTATAATGATTTTTACTTCATATGTGACTTGAATATGTTGTAGTCTTTCAAACTTAACACAAAAGATTTTATAAGGATTACGTAACTCAATGTCAGAGGTCAAATGGCATGGGTCACGTGTGTGACTTCGCACGGAGCGCTTTTTTCATAACTAAATTTCATTTGGAAAATTCTTTAAAATATAAATAGCTATAATGTTCATCTTATTACCAGAGAAGTACTATACATTTGTAAGTACAACAATAGCAATGAATGAGAATTATATCAAACCGTTGTTTTGTTATAGTACTTAATTATGTGGCAACGTCTGGTCACGTGTGTGACATTTTGGGGTGGTCACGTGTGTGACATGTACAATATGAATGGAAAAATGGGAATTTTATAATATCGGGTTTAGAAAAGAATGAAAGGTTGAATTTTTACAAAGTTGGTATCAACCTGACAGGAAAGTGAGAATAATGAGCTTGCTAATTATCATTTTGATATCTTGATTATTTTCTGAATTATGATTATTAGAAAAATATTGAAATATGTAAATTTATGCAAATGAGTAAAAAAGTTTCATTTTAAACTTCAAATCATGTATTTCATGAAACTTTACACATGGATCATTCCAAAAATGGAACAAAACTACAGAAAAATAAAACTTCAATTTTTCCGAAAAAGTTTCACTTTTCAAAGAATGGCCCATAATTATAATAGTGTGCTGTCTATGGGAACATACATTGTAAGTAACGATAGACATGTATAGTACTTCAACAATTACATAATATCAGTTTGCTGTCTGACAAGGCTTTGGCTATTATATATGCATTGAATAATGACATTCTAGTATTTTGCTGTCTAGTATGTGAACATAAAGCAAGAGTGGAGTGGTATGTATGTATATATGTATGTATGTATGTATGTATGTAAGTATGTAAAGGAGCATGTTTTAGTTCCTTTTATTTTTTAAAGTTATATAACCTCCATTATGTTTATTTTATGAAGTCAGGAAATTGAATATAAAGTTGATTTGTAATTGTTTATGTATGTAAGGTAACCATTTCTACTTTCGTTCAGTATAATTGTATATGTATATTTTGTTTACCGAGCATGGTGGCTTAGCGGTTAGAGTGTCCGCCTCATGCACGGGAGGTCCCGGGTTCGAACCCAGACCGGGTCATACCAAAGACTTTAAAAATGGTACCTTCTGCCTTCTAGCCAGACACTCGGCATTTATAGAATGGAGAAGGGAAAGTTAATCACACGAGTTACCAGAGGACTAGCCCCCTTCTGTAACTTTCGCTACATTTAGTAGACGTGTGGCCTAGGGCTATTGAAATGGAGATAGGCGCCGCCTTATGTGCCAACATTGGTACGTGAAAGACTTTAACTTTATTAACTATATTTTGTTTAGTATATAAGTAAAAGTTTAGTTTGTATATTCAATTGTAAATGTTAAATAATTTGGAGGAATAAAAATCATTAAACAAAAATGTATGTATGTATGTATGTATGTATGTATGTATGTATGTATGTATGTATGTATGTATGTATGTATGTATGTATGTATGTATGTATGTATGTATGTATGTATGTGTGTATGTATGTATGTATGTATGTATGTATGTATGTATGTAAGTATGTATGTATGTATGTATGTATGTATGTATGTATGTATGTATGTATGTATGTATGTATGTATGTAAGTATGTGAGTTTGTATGTATGTATGCATGTGTGTATGTGTGTATGTATGTATGTTTTTCAAGAACATTTCAGTGACAACAAATTAGCGAGGGCTGGGGCAAAATATGAACTGGACAGTGCCCCTGGGGCAGTGTGTTTGTGGCGTCCGACTGACGGCTGGTCAACGACAGCGGGGGAGCTAAAGCCCGGCGCAGACAGAGCCGACTCGACCCGATCCGACTGGTTTTAATCAGGCTAGAGTTGGGCCTGGTCGGTCGGAGCAGATTTATCGTGTTGAATCGGCACCAATTGGCATCCGACTGTCTCTCGACTGGCAAAATGTGTGTCGCGAGGCACTAAAAACTGAACCGATCGGAATGACAACCAGTCGAGTCGGCTCTGTCTGCGCCGGGCTTAAGGGGGAGCTAAGGAGAGGGAAGAGGGGTTATTGTCCTAACCCCCGGCCGCCCCCTCTAATTACATCCATCCCTTTGGGAGAAAATACCAGATTGGTGAATGAATAATGAATGCATAACTAGTCATCAATTTCATTCTGAACCTTCCCCCATCATACAAATACGTTGCCCATCTTTGCCCTATCTCCCCGTCCCCCTCCCCCAGGGCAGGTTGACGGTGTCTACTAGCCGAAGTGGGTAGTGGGAGTGCAGTTGAATTCTTCTTCTAATTTGTGTGCTTCTTCCCGCCATTTTGTATGTCAAGGACACAACTTACTCTTGCGAGAAATTCCCCCAGCGATGTGACATTTCACTGCAACCCTTCAACCGTGTAATGTCCATCCCCCTTTCACTCTCGTATACCATTAGGAATAAACACTGCGTTGACTTATGACGATGACAGTCAGGTGCGTGTGTATGTTTGTATGTGTGTGTGTGTGTACGTGTGTGCGTACGTTTGTTTTTATATATGTGTGTATAGTATCAGGTGCGCGCTTGTAAATTGTGTATAATTTTTTTCTTTCTTTTTCATAACGTGGACCCGTGTTACAGCATGTATCTCATGCACCTGTTGGGGATATGGTACATGTTTCCATATGCTTGCTTGTTCGCATGTTATATTAGTGGGTGTGTGAATAAGCAACATTGTACGTTATTTTAGTGCAGACATGAGAAAAATTCCTTTTAATTGATTTTGTCTTTTTTGGGTAAGTGTGTTTCTTTTTTGAGACACTTTTGTTAAAGGTTGAATTTTTTCAACATTTGAATCATCAATTATAGTTGTTAAAAAATATAAATGAAAAAAGCAAAACATTGATAAGCGAAAATGTCCCTAAATATAAAACAATGCATTGACGGCATGGCGGTCACACTCGTTTACTTACCGCATGTCGGTATATTATATTAATGTTACTGATATATTCCTTTATTAAATTACTTTAATTCAAATTGTGTTTATAAATGCATACAATAGTGATATTACGAGTATAATTACAATCAACGTTACAATCAGTCCAGAAACAATTTTGTGTATAAATTGACATAAAAGTGCATGATTGAAATGACACATGTATACATGCATATCTCTATCTAAAGACTATTATCTATGAAAATCAGAATCATTAGTATTTTTAGAAGGTATATGTTGCTTACTTAAAGGGGTAGTTCAGTGTTGGTATAGAGGGCGCTGCACGAAATAATTTTTTTGGTGAGATAATGAAAAACTGAGTGTAAAATTTCAAAGAGCATATATACAATTGTAATGGTAGAATAATCTTTATTTGATCAAAATCGGTTCTGAAACGGCTGAAATATCAATAAATATATCCTGTCGGAATCAATCTGGGGCCCAGATTTATTCGATGATTTAAAAAAAAAAAATGCTTTCACTTTTTCAAAAAATTTCAAAAGAGGTTTTTAAATAGTTGTTGATGATCTCTCTATTTAATTTTTATTTTAACAAAACATCACAGGCATAATTTTGTATGAAAAATGGTTGAAATCAATGCTTTGTTAGAGAGCGCCTCTTGTGTTTTATTGGCTCTTTTTTTTTAATGATAACAGGCTTTTTACTTAGTCGTTTGTAATTGTATATACCTTTCGAGCATAGTGGAGTTATAACTATTTTTGTATCCTTATAGAGTTTCAATGAATCCCCTGTTGCGAGTACATTTGTGGGTAGATATGTGAATATTCTTTCTTCGGGGTACTCACGACCTTTTCCCTCACTAACCGATTAAATCAAGCTTCGAAATTCCTGTCTGGATATAAAATAATATGTTGCATGTCAAATATATAACGATAATTAGTGACTAAGTTTCCAGGTGTATTTTCCCCGCTTTAACCCTTTAATTGTTGTAGATATTGCAGCTCCGTATACATTACGCGTACTGCGTGAAAACGTGATTTGTAGGACATGTTTAACTCGTAAAAAGGAATATGGATAATATACGTTGCTAAATTCACTCTTGCTCTGTTCTAATCATCATGGATCGAGTTACAGACAAAGTAATTACAATGCATATCTCACTCCCAAAAATGATTTTCCCTGTTTTTTCGGTGCTCCTCCTAAAGAAGACGTCATCTTTGTCATGGATACCCCCCTCTGTGATTAGTTTGCAAGATAAATTCACGTATTGGAATGCAATCCCCTCGTATAGGGTAACATCAATCACTCTGAATAGGACTGGGGCAGATTTGTCTTTCTTTATTTCTTTCTTGCATTAAAGCGAGAGCAAAAATGAATCGGAAAGCCCACGCCGACGTCAAAAACAACAAGTGATATTTGACAAATTGTATAAACATTTGTTTAAAGCTGCTTCATGTAGGCTATATGTCTTTCTTTTAGAGCTATGTTACTGGGTATGATGTATCGTCTATATCTTATCGAAACAAGCCTTTAGGTATTATACCAATCAATTATTTCCCTTAGTTTATGCAATCATGAGCATTAAATCTAATTTATTATAATATAGATATTAATTGCATCATCAACATTTACAATATTAATTATTAAAGATGCTATGATATAATTAAAACATGTTTCTATTAGTTTTTTTTTATTAAAACAATTATTCTTTTTTATATAATTCTTCAAATGTAATCCTTTTTTTGCAGGAAATAAATTCTATATATTCATATTACAAAACACGCGCTGATTTTGCGTAAAGAATTATAGTACATGAAATGAAATAGGTCGTCATATTTCAATGCACATCTGTGCACATTATATATAGCTACCGAGTACACTCTATGTTCATGATGTTAACCAAATGTCAACAGCGAGAGCATACGTGTATACATGTAGCTGTGATTGCACATTATTTATTTGCACACTTTCCTCTTTAAACTGCTTCACCCGACACCATTTCTCCATGACTTACGCTGATTGTCCGTCATAAAAATAGCAGTCATCATTCATACGTCCATTCGATGCATAATATGTGACAACAGCAGTGGATTTCATGATGTAAGATGCAGTACATGAAACCCCCGGAGCGATTTCATTCATTCGTGTCAACTCGCGTATGTGACATTTCTTTTCCCCGCCAAGGATAACATTAGCGATGAGTTTTTTACGAGGTCCCTACTCCCTACCTCCATAAACCACTGATGCTGCTTACTTTATTGGCGCCTGGGTAGCACCGACTGCGCGGGAAACTTCGGGAGGAAATCAGTCAACACTCCGTGCCGCTATATCATTGTGAGTGTGGCCGGTTGCCTTGACTTTCATGACAGATGCACATAAACACGCATACATTATGTAGACTCGTACATACAAACACATACACACACGTGCATATACACACAATCACGCACATGCACATATGAACACAAACATATATACGCACAACATACACACACACACACACACACACACACACACACACACACACACACACACACACACTCTCTCTCTCTCTTACACGCATATTATACGAATACACAGAAACAAAAAAAACATGCATACACAAAACAAAAAACAAACCGACACGCACACAAACACACACACACACACAGCACAAACATAATTACACACAAACATTATGCAGATGTGTCATCGACATGGCTTTTGTAGTTAATAATTAAAACAATAACAGAATACATGCAAACAAAAAGTAAAGCGATAGGAACGTGTCGACACCTCCGAACTCCCCTCCTGGCCTATGTACAAACACAAACACACAGGTGCACATACGCACGAAACCACACACACACACACATTCACACATGCATGCATAGCACACACGTACACAGGCATAAATATTAAGATGACTGACATTACTTTAACTTTAATAGTTACTATTAAGATAGCGAAATACGTGCGAACGGAAAGTAATTAAGCGATGGGAACGTGCCGACACCCCATATCCCCCTCCTCTTCCCGGCCTCCACCGTGCTAGCCTTCCTTGTGCATGCTTGGTCATGCCTTATTTCCTGCAACCGGTGGACATTTAATACCTCCTGGACCCTGCAGTTCTGACCTCCTTCTCTCCCCATCGGTCGCTCCTCCATTATCTTCAAGTGACCGTGAATGGCGTGCATTTCATTCGTTTAATTTAGAATTTCCGCCTCGCTCAATACCCGTCTTATATTTTATATTATATTTCAGATGATTTTATAGATGAGATTTCCAACTGAGTTGATTTTATATTTAGGCATCTATATAGGAAATGAGTTTATAAATATATTTTAATTTTAGACATGTACTTCAGTACTATGCATTTGATTAGTTTATTATCGAATTTCCTCCTCGCTAGATATATACATTTTTTTTTTCAAGTTAGACTTGAGATGATCTTATATTAACATTTTCCATCTAATTTTATTTTCACCATGCATCTATATCTTAAATGAGTTTATACAATCGTATACTTTTATACGTGTACTTGAATGCATTTTATTCGTTTAGTTTCGAATTTCCACCTCGATAAATACTCATCTTGTGTAAAATATGATTTTCTATAACTATTTAATAACAATCTTAAATATTTATCACTTTAAATTTGTTGTTCTACATGCATTGTCCTTCATGTAATCTTGACTTTCCTGGTTGTGAATGACCTTGTTTTATATTATGTTACATTTCTGTTTCGCAAGATGCTCAGATGATGTTATATTTAAGTTCTAAACCTGAGATGAGTTTTTTTTCTTCTCTGTATCTCATATCATTATGAGAGAATTCTCGCATTTCATGACCCTCCATGTGCAGTTATTGCCCATAACCAGTAGAACTTGGCACAGCAGGGTCTGTGTTTCTATTAAGGTAACCATTTGTGTAAGGAATTCATTTGGATGGGAAAGATGAAGAGTTGAGCTTTCATCTCAAGAATGCTGAATATCTCTATCTTTAACGAACTTAATAAAGGCGGTCCAATTTTAAGCCCAAAACGTTTCGCCATTTTTCAATACTAATTATAATGTGAACCGATTTATACAGTACATACATGTGAGTACCTGCGATGTGATAAGCACTATTTAATTACAATTCTGCACCAAACGCACGTTTGAGAGTTGGGTATCGACATTGTGAACCCTACATATATTATCATATCATAGTGTTTATGCAAAAGACAATATATTCCAATGAATTGTATATAGGGTTAACACAGATGTATAGACAAGGGAAGAGCTAAATTCCAAAAGGCGCTAACTCAACTTGTTATCAAAATTTAATTAATTGTATAAGTGCAATGATAAGCTACGTAGTTAGCTATAAATCCAATTTAAGGCGAAAATACACAATATGAAACACAATATGAAAGAAATTATCTTCATATTCGCATGTGTACAAAGTCGGGGAGATACACATGCCATTTTCTCCAAAGTTAATACAAATAGATTTAGCGCTTTTTGGGAATTAAGCTCTTCAAATCCTAAATGTCACAATCAGTACGAATGTCGTGATTTCTTTTCCGCGATTCTCGCTACCAAGCAATATAAGAATCAATCATGAGCGTTGAGAAATACAATGTAGCCGCGTACTTGTTTCATGGCCTTCCCATGACCGCTTCGTCCGACTTCACTCTTTATTTGGGCCTAGATTTAATCATGGCCGACTTATTTTTAGTCGCTCTTATATGACCATATGTCTATAACGAGGAGAATTGAGAACCATCATGGTTTGATTGCTTGCTTTTTCTGAATGCATAATACTCAGAAGGACAAGAAAGAGGTCGAAAGTTTATGCTTGTTAAATCGCTTGTTACTTCGAATTATCATACAATATATGTATTTAGAAAAGCATAGTCGCGTTGTACAAATTGCTAGATACGTTGTATTAACTTCAATAGTCCTTTATTGTAGCCTGTCCTACAAGTCTATTTTTGTAAACGTCAGATTTCAGATTTTCTAAAGGTTGAAAGTGACCTTCATTTTTTGTTAGAGACGTTGCTACCGGATGTGTTCAATGAACATGTGTGCGAATGTGTGTGCGTGTGTGTGTGTGTGTGTGTGTGTGTGTGTGTGTGTGTGTGCGTGTGCGTGTGTGTGTGTGTGTGTGTGTGTGTGTGTGTGTGTGTGTGTGTGTGTGTGTGTGTGTGTGTGTGTGTGTGTGTGTGTGTGTGTGTGTGTGTGTGTGTGTGTGTGTGTGTGTGTGTGTGTGTGTGTGTGTGCGTGCGTGTGTGTGTGTGTGTATTATTTGCCTCTACATCGTCGTATTTCTTGATATGCAACCATAAACTGTATGGAATAATTATACTACTACTACTACTACTACTACTACTACTACTACTACTACTACTACTACTACTACTACTACTACTACTACTATAACACTATACTATTACCAATAATAATAATAGTAATAACACTAATAATAATTATGACGAAGATAATATTAATAATAGAACTGATGAATATGATAATTGCACCGATAATTATAATAAGTTTATCATTAAAAATGCCAATCACCCGCACAAGGTCAATAGAAAGTTCAATTTCATTCCATATGGTGGGAGGAAAAATAATTCTCAGCGTATCTGTAATCAAACATGTGAAACGGAATCCAGTTACAGTGTGTGCGTCACAGACTGTTCAAACAAATGGGTGCGCTAATTATCAATTTAACACAGATTTTCAACATGTTTACTATCAATTATGGTTATTTATATAAATTCTCGTTTTCTTACATCACATGTTTAACTTGCTTTTTGTTCCATTTCCCAGGCCTGTTGAAATTGGACGTCTGGCAACGGCCACTGGCTGTCGCGACTGAAGTTTGCAATCTTGGATATTTGGAAAATAATCACAGCGCCATCTAGTGTGAAGGTACTAGCCGCAGACAGACCAAGGGAAACTAGAGTTTATCGCCCACGGAGTTCGCCTTTTCTCCTTCTGTCTGTTTGATAAGCGTCACACACTGATTTGTAATTGAATTTCCAGTGACTGGAGTAAAGACAGGGCGAGTACTAACCCTAAATAGTTTACCGCCTCCGACTCGACTTGTTTATAATTCTTAGAATCAACGTGGGGTTGTCTATTTGTGCATAACTGTCGACATTCACTCCACAACAAATCGACAAACAACTCGCGAACATTACACCAGTGCATTTTTGACGATCCTTGGACCATTCTGGAGCATTCTCATTGAGATATACACGGAATAAACCTACGGAATAACCGCGCGCTACAAGTGTTTCCTGTGACGTACCCAGTGGAAGAGAATTTTATCTCCTATCCCATGTGTTTTGGAATATTTACATGTCTTATGACAAATTTCAGTGGAGAATAGACGAACGAATTTAAATTGCCGACGACTCATATTTAGTGGTGAAATATTGACACTGAATTTTTAAGACCACACCACTCAATGGATGCCATTTCAATAATACAGAGGTGCATGAACGTTTGTGATGAAGGTTTCGTGTTATCCTCCTCAAGATGATGACATCCACGGGTCGCCATTTGCATCGGAAGCGAGCGATGAGTGGAATCGATTGAGCTAGCTTGGACGGCTGTTCTTTCTTTCCTCTGAGTGGACGGTGACTGATCATCCAGCAATGAGCGCAGGTTGTCGACCGGGCTTCGCTTCTGCTCGTATTTGCTGAGATGTCGTCCCCAGTTCTCATGGTTTCACCGGCGAGTGAGGGCGCCCACGTGGCCTCCGCGCAGGACAGGGTGGACGTGGGCGCACAGTGTGACCCGCCCCAATGCATTGACCAGGGTCACCAGACGGCGAAGGCGATGCGCAGCGATAAAGCGAGCTCCCCGGCAGTATGGACTCCTCGTCAACAGCTAGTCATCACGTCGGGAAAGGACTTCGGCATGTCGCCCTCTTTAGGTGTGCTGGCGCCAGCGCCGCACACAGTGAAGACTACGGCTCGCCGACGCGAAACCGCAGCAGGCAGCGGCTGCCACAGCGCAGACGCTCACAAAAGTATGGACTGCCATGGCCGTGGCGGCTGGGGTCTACTGGGCAGTGATGACAACAGCCGAACGTGTCCTGAAGAGTACGAATTGGAAACTCGGGATGATCTTCAGGACGCATGTCCCCATACAGGGTTACTCCGGCGCAGAGAGAGCTTTAACGACGCCGTCACGCCCACGAACTGCTCAAGTAAAAGTGTTCTTGGAGAGAAACAGGGAAGTGGCAGTGCATCTACAGACACTGAACAGCCGCCGGTGAAAACACCTTACACATTACAAGTACCTGATGTGAATACCGCGGGAAGGAAACTCAGTAACAATAACGAATTCGTGAACCTCGCGCATCGGTCTGCAATCGTGAACGGAGCTATTCCCCGTTTCAGTCCCTTATCTCTCAAAGTGGGGGCCGACGGGGCAGGGGGCCCACCCTCAGACATGAAGGGTACTGGGAACCATGACCATACGGTCAAGCAGAGCAGGAACCTATTGAGTGCCCACACTGGAAAGAGGCGGAAATCTACCCACAACAACACCAGTTACAGACTGGGGCTTAGGAAGACTCTCTTTGAGAAAAGGAAGCGACTTAGCGATTATGCCTTGCTCACTGCCGTGTTCGGGATTGTGGTCATGATTGTGGAAACTGAATTATCGTGGATCGTGTACAGCAAGGTAAGAACCTTATTCTCCTTATCATTAGTAGGTTACATATGTACAATAATAATGTTGCAATTGGTGTTCCAATAAGGTAGGCTCTCTATACTTATGAATGGTAGATAAATTACAATTATCTTAAACATGCTGCTCTATTCATTATACACTCCGTGTCAGTAGTATTTCAAATACACCTCCCTATTATAGATGTTACAATGATGCAGTTAGGTATATAAGCAATACTCTTCCCTTGATATGACTTTAGTATGTAAAATACACATCCATGATAATAGATGTAACAATGATGCGGCATGGTCAATACAGTCTGTATTAATACGCTTGTGATTCTTAATACACATGCTGCAATAATACAGCAAGGTATTAAGCAATCTACATCCCTTATGACTTCTCTGTACAACCAACACACATCCCTATTGATGTTGCAAAGATGTATGGAGAAGACATCATCATCATCCACAGGACGCCATTCCAAAGGAATGACATTTAGAAAGAATGCAAAGCTCCCTTAGGATGCCCCTGCCTTTAACATGTTTAGCGAGTTGTATTAAGGACAACAACATACTGTGTACACACACACTGTGCGTCATCACTCATGGGACGCATCGATAACATAATTACTATCTTTGTTGTACAATTTCCCTAAAATGTTCCATATTATACAACTTATACAACACTACGTTAGTCAAGTGTAGTATGTATATTAATGTTATTAAATAGTTGAAAAAGATTTCTTGGGTAAAAAGGCGCTAGCTAGCTAAGGTCTGTAATCTTGTTTAAAATTTAATAGCCTACAAGGATACTTTTATTTAATTTTCCACCAAATTTTCCATATAATATACAACAGGGGCCGCGGAAGGTTTTGAAAGTGTGGGGGGGGGGGAGGGGGTGGGGGTGGGGGGAGGGGGCTGACCACATTTGAATTGTTATAATAATTGTTGTTTTATGCTCATGTATTTTCTTTGTTTTAAGTCAAAAAAGTTGGGGGGCTGCAGCCCCCCCCCCCCCCCCCCCCCCCCCGGTCCGCGGTCCTGTACAACAAGGTTCATGATGTATATTCTGTTTCTTAAAAAAAAAACACGATAACGAAATTCCCAAACATAAATACTAGGTATACATATGACACTTTATAACAAAATAACTCCCCTATGTAAAGGAGATAATTTTAGAGATATTAATATTAATATGTAATTTCTCCGATCACTTAAATTTGTATTTCTTCATACAATATATACATATAAAGTTAATCCTTTATTAATGTATACCTTTATCATAACACACTTACAACAATTTTTTAAGAACAAAAAAAAAATTTACCTACTAACCTTTTGTATCACTAAACAATGATAAGACATTTAATTTTGTAATTGAATTTTCTCTTCATATACGATTTTTTTTCCCGCTTGTTTCAATTCTTTTACAATTAGCTCCTGCAATTTCCTGAAATTGATAATGCCACCACATAATTATACATATGTCAACCAAACACTATTTTTGTTTTATTATAAAGCCTTCACCTGTTTTGAGTGTTTCTATTTTGACAGTAAAACGTTCTATTACATTGGTTTATTACAACTATTTCATAAATAATGATTTCGTAAGCAGTTATGGAAAGTAACAACATGACATCTACGACAATGATTTCATGGCCATCTGATGAAATGTGGGCATTATTAAATTCAGATATGATTTTAATTTCTTTTATTCGCATCCATTAAAAATAACACCAAGAAACAGCTAATACATTACCCACAAATAGGTCTATTCCCATAGCACAAATTATGCATGCAAATGTAACACAAAGGTTAAAATTATGCAAGATTTTACGAGCAAAATGTAAGGTGAACCAACATACAAACAGAAATAGATACTAACGCAAACATCCTGTACTGGCTTTGATTTTTAGTCGAAAACGTGACTATACAATCGTTAAATCAAATATTCATTGATGTTTGATACTGTACTCATCAGATTATATATTCATTTTCAAAGGAATGAGTCTGTTTTATATACGCTATAATATCTTGATGATAAAACATATCTTTGGAAATGGATAGGGATAATAAAATTTTCTTTTAGTTTTAAACATTATTTGAAAATTATCTATATTCATCCTCTCTGGTGCTTGTAATTATGAAATGTGAAATGTAATAAATTTACAACAGTTGACAACATAACATCGGAAGAGATTTGCTTTAATTCATAATTATTATAATGCACACAAATTAATACAAAGTGTTTTGTGATGTTACGGGCGTACCGTGACGTATGCCATCGTCGGAATTAGATTATTTTGATGAAGCTTTACCAAACAGTATGTAGTCAATTGAAGACGAATCATGCATATTTCAAAAGTGAAATTAAAGGTATCTCACATGTAATGCAATAACAAATCACAAACGGTATTCAAAAATAGCAATATTGAAAGTGGCTCTTTAAAGAGATCTAGTAACTTCGTTGACATGTCCAAAAGTAATGAAAGATTGATAACAAAATAATGTGCAGTTTTGTGATCCGATATGTCAAATTAGTAATGTGTGAACATTCACGTTAAATAGATGTTTTATGGCCGAGTAATGACACAAATGCTAAGTGATGTTCCCTAACTCATTGCACTGACTTTGTATACAGTTATAACTTTCCATTGGATGAATACAAATCTGAACCCTTCAATCGTCAATATCTTTTTAACGGAAGTGAAATTTGAAGAAAAAAAACAAAGCCTCTTCCATGCTTCTATATACAACAATGTATGAGGGAACCTCTAGAGTTCAAATTAAGTTTTACGGATTTGAACAATGCTACTAGATCCCTTTAAGCGGATACATCAGGAAGGTTGGCAGTCAACATTCACTAACGATTTAGTCGCACGCAAAGCAGCATAATCTAATTCGGAACTACAAATCCACATAATAATTATGATATATTAGCTACGTTAGCGGGGTTCAGGAATTACATAGTTATTTGCGAAGCCAGCTTTGAATTGGACGTGAATGAGCCAGACTTGTTTATGTAGGCTTTAGCGATAACAACTCTACAGTGAGAGAAACAATCAGAATACACTATGAACGAGACGCATTAAATAGCTATAGATGCGTCAGCAATCGAACAAAAACACAAATTCAATTATAATAAAACATACTATTTGTATTAAGCAAGCTGGGAGATAAATTAAAACGATTTCCTTTTACCGTGTGACATTATAGTAGTGGGTGTTTAACGGTTTAGTGTTTTTGAATGAAAACTGGAGAAAAAAACATAGAAGTAACAAATTGTACCACCACCTCGATGTTAGTAGTGGGTGTTTAACGGTTCGGTGTTTTTGAAGGAAAACTGGAGAAAAAGCAAAGAAGTTACAAATTGTACCACCACCATTAAACACTGACCCGCATGTTATGTTGGTTTATCTTGCATATCGTATGCATTCACTGTGGATTTCTGAGCTGGTTCAAATGTGTTCAGATGCATTGTTATTCAGTACATTTTTATATAAAGTGCTCATAATAAGACATGGGTTGTTAATGCGCGTGTTTGTATGACTGTGAGAGGATGTGTGATATTTAATATACAGTGTGCTTCGTGTTAACGTCCTTCGTTGTACGTGTGTGTTACTCGGTACATAGTGCAATTTGATATTTTAATTTACGTGCGTTGGTTTTAAAAAAAAGGGTACATTTCCGTTTCATTAAAACATTATCTTAAACTTAGCAGTATATATACAAAAACAGAAATACGCGGTTAAGGATACACCCCCCCCCCCCTCCTCCCCCTCCCCCCTCACCCTCGCTCTCTCCAGATGCAGACGGCCTTCCAATTATACACGCCATTTTTAATAGACAAGATGGGAGCTGACAGCAAGGTGAATTTAGAAAGGGCACGGCGTGTTATATACAGTACAGCGTTGACACAAGCATGGCTCATATGTATGAATATGAGGCGCACAATTTATCAACGCATTGTCACCACCAGTACATACTACCATGTAGACTCACTTTATAGCAGTAGCAGCAGTATAGTGGTAGTAATGGTAGTTGCAGGCAGCTATATAATATCAATGCCTTCCATGTAGATTATTCGTGTAGTATAATTTACCCATGTGTCTTGTATATGCTTGGGTATATTAAAAAGGAGCGCATATTATTATTACTTGTTTACGTAGGGTACACACTGACACAGTATACTAGCTGTAGCATATGCCATGCCATAAGTAATCCAGTAACATGATCGGATGTAAAATGAATGCATAATTTAACCGCTAGTGGTAATAGAGTCCCTAGAGTACGCCATAAATACGCCATGGTCGAGTGTACCGCAGAATTATGATATTTTGTACTTTCACTAGTTTACATTATGTATATTCTATAGTCCGCTGCTAGTTTATAATTGTCCACTGATATGTCATGCTATAGTACATTGTAAGGAGAACAGTATTGTTACTTGAACTTGAACTTTAACGTATGCCTATAGATTCTATAGTATTTGATAGGCACTTATTGCCTTTCGTGTACATATTCGTCATGACATTGTATAGTAGTCTAATAATATCATTGCAGAAATGCATACAAGTAATACAGGATGTGCGTGCGTGCGTACGGATTGCATAATACATGTATTTGAGTGGTTTCCACTTGGATGGCTTTTTGCAGATTACCCGATTAAGTGGAGAAGATTCCTTACTATTCCTACCCCTGTAAGAGGAGTGCCCCGTTGAATATCACCCCATTACTATTAAGCGGATCTTACTACATCGCTTGCTCCAATGCATTACTTTCTATAAAAGGGACTTAATACAATACAAATCAAATAAACGTAAGAGAAACTAAAATAGATAACAACAACAAATGTAAATAGATGGTAAACGTACAATAGACTATACAAATTGAATAACAACAACGTGTATGGTAAACGAAAAAACAAATTAATTAGATATTAACAACAGCATCAAACTCTAGTAACTGAAAGGTAATTGTAAAAAGACTTCATTAAATAACAACAACAACATACGAACTGGATGGTAAACGCAACACCGTTCTACCAGGCTCGTGGCGACACGTAATATTGGGTCAACCCGTCACAGCTGCCCCACTCCACTTCACTTGACATGCATGACATGAAGATGACAAATAGACCAGATTTACTGAGTATTAAAGGGATCTATAGTAACTGTGTTGACATGTGCAAACAGTGATGAATGGTTGATAAAATGTGTATTGTTGTGATCTGATATGTCCGTGGAGTGAAGTGTGAACATTTCACGTTAAATGAAATATTATATGGCCAAGTAATGGACATAAATGCAAAGTGATATTCGCTAACTCATTGCAATAACTTTATACACAGTTATAACCTTCCAGTGGATAGTTAAAAAAACAAACACTTCAATCGTGAATATCGTTTTAACAAACGGGAAATTCTAAAAACCAAAACATGTTCCATGCTTCTATTGGTAATAAGAATACAACAAGGTTGAGAGAGCCACTAGAGTTATAAGTTATATTTTTTGGGGATTTTGACAATGTTACTAGATCCCTTTAACCCTTTCTTTACTGGTCAACAACATAATATACCAATGGCAGTTGCATAGTTTAGTGATCATGCCTTGCAGTTGTATTATGTTGTGACAGCTAGGAGTGGTCTGGACTTTTATTTCATTAATATCAGACTCTTAAAGTAACATTTATTTGTCAATAGTTTAGTTATTATAGTAAATATACCTCCTATTGCCCAGTATTTTTGGTTAAAAAAATCAGAATAGATCAACTTATCTTGCAGTAAGTAAGTGTTCGTTGGAATGCTTTTGACACTGAACAACGAACGGTAAAATTACAATAGTTTACCAATTACCCGATCCCTTTTAAATGTTGCAATTACTCCCATCAAGTTAGTTTATTATACAGGACATACCGTGTTTATTGGTCAATGGGTTAAAGGGGTAGTTCAGTTTTGGTAGAGAGGGCGCTGCACAACACAATTTTTTTGTGAGGTAATGAAAAACTGAGTGTCGAATTGAAAGAACATGCAATTGTAATGGCAGAATAAACTTTATTTGGTCAAAATAGGTTCAGAAATGGCTGAAATATCAATAAATATATCCGATCGTAATAAATTTGGGCTCCAAATTTATTCGATTATTTAAAAAAAAATTTAAAAATGCTTACACTTTTTCAAAAATTTTCAAAGCCGTTTTTAAATAGTTGTTGATGATCTCTCTATTTAATCATTATTTCAACAAAACATCACAATATGCATAATTTTGTATGAAAAATGGTTGAAACCAATGCCTTTTTAGAGAGCGCCCTCTTGTGTTCTAATGGCTCTTTTTGAATGATAACAGGCTTTTTACTTAGTCGTTTGTAATTTTGTATACCTTTCGAGCATGGTGGAGTTATAACTATTAGTTTGTAATGTTACTGTGCAGGTTTTGGTTACTAAAGTTCAGCCTTACCAAAACTACTACCCCTTTAAACTATAGTAATATGCAGGCAAGTGTAGGCAAATGAAATTAACCTTGGCAGTAAATGAATTAAGAAAACATTATTTTTGAGAGAAAAGTTGTTTACCCAAAATAACAAAATTTAATACTGAAGTACCATTGCCATGGTATTTGCAAAGTAGAAAACTGTGGCATACATGTTGTTTTTTTAAGTCTATTTTTCCTTTGTTGCTATGGCTGTTTTCATGTCAAAATAAGTACATTGCAATACATTTTTAATGGATTAGTTATTGCTACCTGTAACAAATCTAAAAAAAACTTCTTCCTGGTCGTTTAAAATCCAAACTGTTGTCTTTACATAAAATGTTAATACAGTGTAAAACCATGGTATTACTGTTATGTTCATGATTGTAGTTGTATTGTATTACAATATTATACTATACCATACTGCGACTCCTACGCACGGTACACACAATTCAATTATATTGTTTATTTATTTGTAATTCCTTAATGGGATCGTAAAGTTAATTACGATATTATAAACTCATATTGTATAGTCATCGTGCTTAGTATATGACCGTTATTAATGCATGCTGAAGTCCAGCCCTCATACACTACAGTGATTAGTGAGCAGAGCCCGTGAGTCTATTGAAATACAAGCGCCATATGGTGCAAATCTTACTCCATAATTGCTTTGCGTTCGCAGTGCGCTGGTGGTCGGAGGAGCAGTGCATTATTAATGCACTGGTTCAAAATGCATACCAATATAATGATTGAAACCTGGTTGTTGTTGTTGTTACTGTTGTTGTTACTATTCCCTTTGTATTTTCATCTTGGTTAGAACGTTGAATAGAGTTACCTTGTTAACTATTCAATTCACTTAAAGGGAATGGACATACCAGGCACAAATAAACAAACGCACACACACATTTATGGAAATATAAACACACGCGCACTCACGTATGTAACACACTTTACTACTAATAACTGTAGTGCATTACAAGTCTTCAATTTAGTTTGTATGTATGCGGTATGCGCGTGTGTTATATGTGTGTGAGTGTGTGTGTGTGTGTGTGTGTGTGTGTGTGCGTGATGTGTATATTTTTTGTGTGTATCTATTTGCGTGTGTGCATGTGTATGTTTGTTTGTGTGTACGTGTGCGTGTTTGTTTATGCGTGTGTATGCGTGTGTGTAATGAAAGAAACATATTTTAAACTCGTACAACTACCGATTAACAGTGAGGATATTAAAATGCTTCCTTACAGTATGTGTTATTTATGACAACTAATCAGTTTCCGCATTGATTATCGTACACTCGACCCATACTGTCCGGTAGAGCCCTCAACAACCACATCTACGACATCCGTTAGCGGTGACGTAAATTACTTCATGAATTCTGTTAATTTCTATATTCAAGAGACTCTTGGAGATAACGTTTCCGATTGTGCAATTTGACAATAATACCTCATCACATTGGCAATCTGAAAGATTACAATACTTCCAACGCATTTATGATTTGAATGATACTTCAAAAATACAAACATATTTTGTTTCATAGAAAATGTAATTCAAGAACTGACATCATATTATGCATTAAAGGGATCTAGTAACTTGTCGTCACATCAACAACAAATTAATGTTAATACATGTGCATGACAACTAATAATGTATGTGACCGCTCCATAACATGCGAATGACATAAAATCGACTGATGAATAAGAAGAAAATGTTGTACGTCTATTTGCTGAGTCTGTGGCAAAAGTCTGTACAGTTGATATGGTCCTCTCCAATTTTTAAAATATTTGTATAAATATATTAAAAAACGAAGTGAATATTTGAAGAAAAGGGGGGTTAGATTCATACTTTCATTGGAAACACGCAAGGCAGGTCGGACAGAACGACTACTAGAGATTCAAGTGAGTTTGGTCAAATCGGACAAAGTTTACTGGACCGCTTTAAATCCCCAGTTTAAATCTTGTATTGTCAATGGCGTCCATGTGTGACATACAATACGCACTATTCATAATTACTGCTGTACACTCGGCATGAGGAATTAAAGCAGGGGGTACGTATTGACTTTTCGTGGAATGAAGCACACCAACGATTAGCTTTTAAATGGGGGTATCACTCGGATGCAGCATACCTAGTCTAGCATGTACATACCCCTTTAATCCATTGCCTACGGGAACCTGACGGGCCCTGTAATAACGTTATGGAAATTGCAAACTCTGGCGTCTGGTAGCGAACAGACAACCTACATTTAGTTTGTAACCCATGTTTTCTTCCGATCGGCACATCCCATGTAAAATACAGAGCAGGAATAGTATCCCTATAGAAAAAAACCCCTGAGAACTTGGTTTGATAAGGAAAGCTCCAAACAACGAGAAATAATTTATGTTACAATATATGCCATGAGCGTCCCAACGAATATTAAATTTTAAAATATGATAATATGATAAAATACTGATAATAAGATGATGTACACGTCGATTCATCCAGAAAGTGGAAAATGGAAATTAAATTAATCAAAATCGCCTGATGGAATAGATTTACTCACCCTCTTCCGTTATAATTTATTATGATAAAAGTATATTACAAATGATCACAAACGTTTTCATCTTGATTATTATTGAACATTGCTCGCATGATTATATACACCCACAGAAATCAAGTTTACCAATAATAAATACCAATCGATATATGCCATAACGGAGCATGCTGTTATTATTAAAACCAAATCCCGGGACAATTTTCTACTAAGCAAATCCTTGGAATATGGGAGTGTTGTTGTCCAGAGTATCGAGTTTTGGCACCCTGCTCATTGTTACACGGAAAGGGAATAAGATTAGACATATACAGCAACAACAATATTTTTACTTGAAATACAAGCGGATATATTATGGGCATGGAAAACCAGATGGCCCACAACGAAAAAAAAAAAAAAACACGATGCTAAACATAACCGTGCAATAATACTACATTTCTGTATTTGCATAGTAATGTATATTTTCATGAGAGTGTATTGAAAGTATTATCATGTATCGAAGAAAAGGGCATAATCATTATTATGCGTGGTTGCTTAAATTATGCATTTCTTATTGCGCATAATCAGATAATGGTGACAAATTTGCACATATCGAACCAAAAGGATTCAACATAGCTGAATATTAAAGGGACTTAGTAACAGTGTCCAAATTTCCATTTCGTTCAAAATATATTTACGAGTGAAGTGTTCAGATATGAAATTGTCTACGGGATAATTTCATGCCCTGTACAAAGTAAGTACAATGAGTTAGTGAATATCACTTTGCACTTTTGCTCATATCTAAGCCCAAAAAACATCCAATTAACGTGACATTTTCACACATTACTTTGTGGACATATCAGATCACTCCAATACACATTTTATTAATCAGTCATCACTTTTTGCGCTTGCCAACAAAGTTACTAGATCCCTTTAACGGCGCATGAAGGCAAGTACTCTCGGCCAGAAAGTGAATAATTATGTTGGTTTTAGATATCAGCTATAGCCTATATACGATGAGCTATCACTTTCCTATCGTCTGCGACAATAACTGCCCCGCTGTTAGTTTTAATGAACCAATACATATTTCTAAACTTAACCTAAACCCTAACCATAGTCCTAATTCATATAGACTTTAACCAAACCAAACCATACGTATAAGTTTCACTAAAACAGTTAATCGGCTACGAATACTCGGAGCAATTGCCGTATAGCAAATGCCATGTCAATCATTCCCACAGTGGATATACAATGAACTGCATTAAAAGTTATGTTTATGCAGTATTCATTAAAGCTAATGTTTATAGACATCACACTATTTTTAAACTATTGGCCTCGAAATTTATGCCCGGAAAAGTACAGAGAACTTCTATATTGATAAAAGTAACAGCTATAGTAACAGCAATATTATTAACCACATAATTATCAACCCTAGCTTTTTGCTTTGAACTTTTCAACGAAGCAATGGTATATAGCCCCAGTGCTAGCAAAAGCCCTTGTTTTCTTATGTTGGTTAAATAAAAAGTAATACATTCGTTAAGTAGGTATAGAATATGGTTGTTCAAAACAGTACAATTAAATGGGGAAGCCTGGTATCAGGACAATAGAACCATTAGTCTAACATATGCAGGAAAAAATGCGCTGATTGCACTTTACTGAATCGTACAGCGACAGACATAACACACATAAGTAATAGTTTGCAAGAATCTTCCAAATTGAAAGAGACAGACTTAACCAGAAGAAGTAGTCCTTATATATTCAAATATGTAAAGTATATAGTTTATACTCTCAAGGGTATTATTCAAGTTATTTAAACTTAGTTATACTGTCAGCATGCCAACTATACGTTTAAACCAATAAAACCCAAGCAACCAAGCATTTGTTTTGGTTAGTGTGCGCTCTGACTACGATGGTGTCGATTTTGATTTATCCAGGAAGAGTTAAACATAAAGGATATTAAATATATTCAACCGGACTTACTATTTTAAGTAGAACAGCTTCACGATTACCTCTCTAGGTTGCTCCTACACCTAAATTGTTCTACTCGACATTATTATTAAGTCCATGCAGTTGGATAGATATAATTTCGTTTCTATGCTCTGACTGTACAATAATGGACGGACGGGTTTGGCCATTATGGGCAACGCTAAATTAAACGAGTTGGTCTGGCGTTATATTAAAGCATATCTTTGAGTTCCCATGCATGGCGCCATTAACCGCCAGCGTACCAGAAGTCGGCTAGCTCTGTAGAACGTAAATTATGTCATTATCAGTATTATGTGAGTTAAAGGTGCACCTGTAAAGTGTCAGATATTGCCCAAAATGACAATCCTATACCAAAATCATTGTAAGATATGTCCGAATGATGTGTGAAAGTTTCATTGAAAAAGAACACTGCTTTTTCCTTGTTAAGAAAGCGAAAATTTGCGTCAGCTTTTGCAACGAATTACTGTATAACGCGTTTGAGGTTTATGACCGTTCATTAACGCTCTTGAGCTGAATGATTATCAATGGTAGATATCGTCATACTGAAGGGGCATTTTTAAAAATCTAACCCTATTTTATTCTTCTCTTACCATAAGCCAAACAAGACGGTAGAAGAGAAATGTGGAAGCTCCAAGTAATTTTCGTGGAGTTAAACACTTAAGTTTCACTTTAAGCCAGTATTACTGGCATATGCAACTGTCGATGGTGTATTTTAGACAACTTGATCAACCTGCGTGTATCAAAGCATTTGACCATGTCGACAGTTCATCAGTGCATCACCAATCAAGTAAAGTAAACGGGCAGGCTACCGTGTCGTGTTCCGGAAAGAAGACTCATGCAGAACTATTAAACTATATAGTGCCATACACACAGTTTGCACGCAATACTATTGACCTGTAAGTAGATTAGACGACTTAATATCAGGTCCAGACGTTAAAGGTATTAGTTATCATCGTTGTCATGTTATTAACAAACTATTATTTCGATGGGCGAATCGTACATCATATATAATAAGCTTTAACAATAGTCTGAGGAAAGTTCGTGGCAAATGGATTAGTTTTGGTTAGGATATTAATGAAATGAAAACAAAGAACATAACAAGAACACGGAGTTAGAAGAGTTGTCATGTATCACATAATAATATCACATACTCTTTTTTCATAATGTAATTAATATATTTTGGCCTGAACTGTTGTATTATAATTACCAAGCATTATAATTACATACGTACATACATACACGTACATAATTTTTAATTTGTATTATCATGCTGAACAACGCTGGTGGAATCCGGTTTCTCCGTATAAATGTATCACGTGAACTATAAAAAAAAAAATCATGACTAGATATCATTATGCGACAACTGATTTTCACCTCCGTAATGAACGTGTTTGCATTAATATTTCTGGTTCTCCGAAAAGGACATTTAAGGCCAAATATCGAAGAGACGATAACGAAGACAAATCTAATACACTCTGCTCTAATGCACGACCCGTTTCAGGCATTAAGGGTATGTTTAAACAGATGAACGCTCTGCATCGTGCACAGAATAGATGCGCTCATTTGTATTCAATCAAGTGTCTATATGCTTGCTATTCGATCAGAGGCATTCTCACAATAAAGGGGGTGGAAGTACGATATCGCTCCCACCTCTGCGCGCCACTCTCTACCCCCAGAGAACTCAAAGCAAGCAACAATTATTACCCAGCCCCGTCTCTCCTATCAATATCTTGCATTGAATGTTGACGACGCAAGTAAGTCTCACGATAGTAAATTAGTAATGATTTAGTTTATTTTGCCCCAAAACGTTGCCCAATAAAACCTCTTTCCTATTTATAACGTTATTAACATATGATAATATGATAAAATACTGATAATAAGATGATGTACATGTCGATTCATCCATAAAGTGGAAAATGGAAATTAAATTATAATTAAATTAAATTGTTATTATATATTAGTTATTATACTTATCGTGTTGGTTTAAAATTCACTTCACTCATCTTTTGATGTCACTATTTTTTATCAATATGCGCAATTTCAAATCAACTTATACATTTCGTAAATTAAAACGCTATGTCGAATGATATAAGTTCACATTTTTGTATCGCATTTGTGTCATTCAACTGTTTTGCAGTAATTTGTAAGTAAGTACGTACACCAATGTATATTATAAATTTCTGCGGAAACCATGGTCGTGAAGTGTCATTTATTTCCTAACGACAAAATGCAAACTTCAGCGTTAACTCTATAAACAAAACAAAAACAATAACAATATACTTGTTATTAATATGTATGTCCATTAACCCTCTTAATTTAAATCGGGTTATCACGAACCTTATGGCGTCACGAGAGGCAAGTTTTCATTAATATTACATACAAGTAGCATGAATTAGTTGCTTAGCAACGAGCATTTAGTAACCATGGCAAACCGATATTATCTTAATAAATGTAATGCGCGCGGAAAGAATAGTATATAACAAGTCAAGTAATGCGATAATGCGTTAAGATGTTGTGGGTGTTACATAAATATTGCAGTGAATATGAATGAACAGCAGCAATATCTATGGTATATTTTTAGACGGATGTGTATTGCCGATCAATCATCATTAACATATTTTGGAGAAAGGGAAAATTGGATCTGGGCCGATAGGAGAGTAAACATTCTGTCTGGATGATAAAAGCTCAGTCGGCGATGTGTGACGTCAGAAGTTGAATGTATTTTATCTGCTTCAATGCTGGGTATTTCTATACGCTGACCACAATGTCTTTTTACTGTTTTTACAGAAGTCGTGTATGTATTTTCTCACATTTAATCAAATATCAATTATAACCTTTTAAAGAAATTGACGATTTTTAAATGTTGGTTATTACATATATAATTTGCCACCGGGTAAAGAAGTTTAGCGGTTATAATGCCTACCTCATGGCACGGGAGGTCCCGGGTTCGTACCCTGACCGGGTCATATCAAAGGCGTTACAAATGTTACTATCTGCCATCTAGCCAATTGCTTGGCATTTATTGAATAGAGAAGAAAAAGATAGCACCCTTCTGTAGCTTTTAGACAGAATATTTTTGTTGGTCTATTCTTCTTTATTTATTTTCTTCAAAACTATACTTCATATTTAATCAAATTAAAACCATATGGCACCACTCTGAATCATAGAGGCTTATCTACAGTAAATTCATACAATAATGCGGACGATTTGAGATGGCGGATATAAAGTACAATACTACAGAAGCCTCGCTAAAACTGTTAAATTTGAGTACCTCTGCGGGCCTTTTCTATTGGTGATACGACACAATGAATCATTCTTTTAGTGGAGGGGTTGGTTCATGGGGGAGGTGCATGGGCACGAGGGGGAGGGGGCATTTAAATTTCTTGGAGGGTCGCGTACAGTACCAGGGGATGCACCATCATTATAGCGGCACCTTTAGACTTCGTGGAGGAACGCGTACGGACCTCAGGCCCCCTTTTAGTTACACCCCTAAGAGTATTATGGGGTCTAGACCCTTCTCACCTCGTATAGGCTATTATTGAAAATCGATACGCAGGCATTAACGGGGGCCTCTTCGGCAAATATGAAAATTGAAATTTGATCGGTGATAGATCATTAGATCACCGTGTTGACAGTAATTAATGCATTTCCCCTGTGGTTTTATACTGAGCAAGTACATGTACATTATGTCTCATACGTATTGAAGGGATCCAGTAAGATCTTTTATATGTGCACACAAATGATGAATGGTTGATAAAATGTGTAGTGTTGTGATCTGACATGTCAGCTGAGTAATGCAAAGTGATATTCGATAACTCATTGCACTGACTTTGTACAGTTATAACTTTCCAGTGGATAATTAAATATCCGAGCACTTTTATCGTAAATATCTTTTTAACGAAAGGGGAAAAAAAAAACACGAAACCTGTTCCACGCTTCTATTGGCAATTCGAATATAACAAGGAATGAGAGAACCACTAGAGTACTAGGTCAGTTTTGTGGATTTGGACAAAGTTACTAGATCACTTTAACAAAAAATGGTTAATTGCAAGCCGTCAGAACTATAAACGTATACAGTGTGAAGAAATATGTTGACATAATTCATCTAGACACACGCAAAACACACACTCACTAATATACGCACATACTCATACATACTGCACAAACACACATACACACACACACACACACACACACACACACACACACACACACACATACACACACACAAACACCCTCACACACACAAACACCCTCACATTACTGAACGTTGTTTATTTTTCATTAAGCACATTTTCACTTTATGTCCACGTTTCGTGCGACACGTTGATCGGCAAATGTAATATTCGAGTTCGTTTTTTGAGGGTTTTGTTTTCATCCTGGCACGCTCTGAAGCCTGAAGGACGATGTGTTATTGGCGTTCACCGATAACAAATGGTCTGGAAACGAGGAACATCGGACGATAAGATGTAATGTAATGTGATGTTAAAGGTAGTTCAGATTCGTCAAATGAGATGCGCGGCGCCATCTTGCATACGCGTTGCGCACGGTGCGTAATGCACGTTAGCTCAGTGTCATACGGTGCGCGCAAACTAACCCAGTTCAAAATGGCGACCCGCTATGTAGCATCCCCACGCTTGATGCCCTTTAAAGGGACGTGTGTGTTGTCACATGCAACATAGGCTTGGATTATACAAAAACAAACAAGACGTGATGCTCTTTGCGATCGGAAAGTTCAAATTTGAAGGGGAAAAAGAAATGCATTCCCACGACATGCAAAATATGTTTAACAAAGAATCATATGCTTGTTATTTATATAAATAAAAATGAATGAATTATAATATCCATGTTGGATTTATATTCGAAAACAATATAGTAACCCTTGAACATTTCTGATTATAAGGCCATGAAAATAATAATTTTCAGTGATTATAGGTCAGTATTTTACATTCTATAAATTCGCATGACTTGTATGTCATCTCTACATGTCATTTTATTGATATGTAGATTCGAATCTTGCTGTACATCACGAATATAGTACAAAACAAAAATTAAAAACCCGACATGAACTGTGGAAAAATATAATGAATTATGTAATTGCACAATAAATATAATAATAATTGCATTTGTATTAAACATGCATGTTATATTACGAATTGCATTCGTCACTTTGTGTTGCTTTCTCGGTGAATATAATATATAGAGAAATTAATTCGCAGCGTATACCTACAAGTGTGGCATAGAGTCTCTTTAGGCATAATTTATTCCTCTATCAGCGGCGACACAGTGCATGCGATACCTGTACACGAGGCCCCCTGCAGCCCGCAGCTATATCCCTACGCTGACATTTTCAAGTTGAACTACGGCGACACACGATGCTTAAGCCCCGTCCCCCTTTGGCAGCCTCACACTGTACAATATATTCCATATATTCAAGTACAAGAACGCGCATGCTTTGACAATATAATTCAAGAGCCATCCGTATTATATTGCCCCGATTTACATTTTAGTTTCTTTCGAACGTTTAGATTTGCGTGATTCTGTGATGCATACATATCTGTAATGGTGATTATGGCTATCATTGTGACATGTCCGATTCGGAATACATTTCAAGTTCAAAAGAGACAAAAAAAGAGCTTCATATGCAGTTACCCAGTGGCAAAATAATCGTCCCAACCAAAAATGACATAATTATAGTTGTCCTGATCTAATCGGTTTTAGTTATCATTATTTAAAAAAAAACTCATTAAAGCCCACTAGCTTAGTTCCACGCTAAGAATAAGTGAATTTCAAATGGTAAAGTTTTGCGTGCTAGAATCAGTTTCCCTAGTCCCTAGGGTTAGCTGTTTAGCCTTCATACTAAGTTAACCCTAGTTAGCAACTAAAATGTGGTGTATTTAAATCATTTCCACATCATTCAAAATAGCCTACACTTAGCATGAAACTAAGCTAGCGGGCTTTTATGTTTATGGGCCCAGGAGACTAATAATTATATACAATTTTTTGTTTGTCTCACATGTTTATTGTAATTTTGTCACAAAAAAGTAATAAAACGACGTTGGAACTGAATTGATCAAAACAATTCTTGGGGGAATTATAGTTTAACGGCTTCGTTAAACATTAAGTTATAAATTAGGAACATTGCAGTGATATTTGGATGAACAAATGGTAGATTCCCTAATTAGTATATGACACGAATGCCAATTTATTTGTCCATCTTATCTCTTTTTCATAATAGTTATATTGCTGTAGAGACAGGTGTGCGTGAAAAAAAAAATTATATACCTACATACATTTAAGGTGTTTATATACTTTTGTCTGAAATAATTCAAACATATAAAGAAACTGACCAGAAATATATTGTGATTAAAAGAAGGCAATTTTCTTTGCCTTCTTTTAATCACAATATTTTTGTCTTGTTAACGTTGTCGAGGGAAGAATTGCAAAGCATTTCAGCTTGGAGGTGAACATTAATATAAGTATAATCGTGCGTATATTTATGTCTTATGTCCGTGTGATATATACAAAAGGGTGTATTTATGTCTTATTCCCTTGCATTCATACAAATGTTTTAGTGAAACTTACCAAGGTAAGGCTATACTATTTTTTTGATGCTGTGCAAAGCTTCTCCAAAGCCACAATTCTCTACATTTTCGTATGGTTGTTTGTTTAATTTTATTATAATTATTAGTATATTCGCTGATTGCCATGGCATGTTAACAGACCTTTGTGAATGTGTAGACAATTCAACTATTACATGACACATATCAATAGTTGTGCTTGTGCCAACAATGTTGACTAATATTGATGGCATGCATTACCAACTCTAAAAAGGGCTTTCACTTTTTACGTTTTGTTTTTGTTTTTTGTTAAAGAGTGCACATATTCTGTTAAACTTTCATCAAATCATTACAACAAATATTTCGATGAGAATAGTATAATTCAAGTCTCATTATATTACATTGGGGGAAATGGTATAAAGGTAATGGATCGCTTTAAACTATTCATGAAAAACCCTTGCCCCTCGGAGATGTACACTGATACATGCACGCGTCATATTACAGGTATTATTTCACTTTGAGTTTTATTGACATAGTGCTGAGACCACAAATACACAACTATGAAATAAATCAATATTAATACGGTGCTTCGGAATTATTGTATAATTACTTCTTTAAGGATTCTATGAAATGATCATAGAAGCAGTACAGCAGAGACCAATCACACCTCTTCGGTAACCATGGGCACACTATATACAATTATGTACCCCTCGCAATAACCAGTCTTAATCATGTTATACATTATACTTTGCGAGGATATCAGATCATGAATATGACTCTAAGTAAATATACATTACATTACATCTCGTTCATTACAATACTCAGTTGTAATAACCTTCTCAAAAAGGACACTTCCAATGCGTGCAGTGGTGAAAGTGGGGGAAACTGAGGAGAAGTGATTCAATTGACCTTTTCGCGTTAAGCATTATTCTGTATTCATCTTCGTCCAGCGTTAAAGGGTACCACCACCCACAAATAATGTTCTTATAAATGAAAGGTAACATCTTTAGTATTCCATTCCATCAACAAGTTCACAAAAATATGTTTCCAGAAAAAAAATATATAATTGGAAAACGCATCACCATTCTAAAGCATGCATTCATGGGTCTGCATGTACGGAGACTACTTTATCCAGAGCGAACGAATCGCCCGGGATTCTATTGTCTCCAAATGTACGCGTGAATAGCATTGGCGCACTCGCAAATGTTTGGCCCGTACGGAACCAGGAAATAGTAGTGGTTCTGTAAGTGGTGGAAATTAATTGCTTTGTTTATGAATTACACAACCCTTTGCAAAATGTTGGGTATCTATTTGATATCACAAAACGGTACCAAAACCTGGTGGTCCCCTTTAATGTGAAAGGTAATGCAAGGTCCGGAAAGGCAGGCGCGAACAGGGGGTTAGGACTCGACCATTGCGCAGGAACAGCCCAGCCCTAGTTCTAGACCAACCCTATATAGTTCTACCAATATTCAGATAAAGCTTGGATAAACATAAACCCTAACCCTAACTTTTGACATACTTTGACTTATGCCGTCCACACCATCGTCTGGATGTGTGGTGGATTCTGTTCCACGCTGGCTTGATACACCTTCCTCTCTTCTGCTAACCATTTTGTGTGATTTAGGAATTAGTACATCTAGTGGCACCGTCTTCTTTTATACAATTATCCACTTTGGGGCTGGTTTCCTTCGTGGTCGGTTTCCCTTACCGTTTACGATGGTTTAGTGGTATACACTTAGAAAAAAGGTACAACAAAGGTGCAAAGTGATGCAACACTGGCGGCTCCTTTTAAGGTACAACTTTGCACCCTCAACATAGAGTGCAATTTTGCACTCTTGTACCTTTGGGGTACAACTTTGCACCTTTAAAGGTGCAAGATTGCACCCTCAAGAAAGGGTGCAAAATTGCACCCTATGTTGCATCACTTTGCACCTTTAAAGGTGCAAAGTTGTACCTTTTTTTCTTAGTGTGTATGTGTGGATATCTTTGGGATATCTTTGGGATAACCCTAACCCTCTTGGTTGAATAGTTACTATTAAGGGATGTGCATGTGTTCTGCTACTCTCTATTATATTGAATCGTATAATACTCTACAGTAGTATTATTGACACCGATGAGTTAGAGCCGATAATTCTAATTACCTCGGTCTTCGGGGTGGGCTGTTTCCAAGCCCCTCGGTCCAGTGTTCGCTCCTCATTTCCCCCTAGCGATATCTCTGCGGCCTCTGTCGATGCAATTGTCAGGCCACTGATGCAAATCAAGCCGCAACAAGGGATTGTATGTCCGGTCGCACTTAAAGGGATCTAGTATTAAACATAACAATGTTATTGTTACGTAATCTTGTATGAGTATTATATTATATTTGTCATTATGTTCCTCCCAGTGTGTGAACACACACAAATTCCTTTGTTATTTGACAATTTGACTAATAAATTTAATTAAATTAAATGAAAAAAAAAAAAAAAATTACTTGGAACTCTAACAGTCTCACATTCATTCCTCACTGTATTCGTAATACCAATCTAAGTATATAGACTATAGTACAGCTTTCGGTTTTCCAAATTTCTCTTCAGTAGTAAAGATTTGTATGCTTGAAGTGTTCCAATTCATGATTATCTAGTGGATAATTATAACTGTGCATAAAGTCAGTGCAATGAGTTAGCATTTTTGCATTTTCGCTCATTAGGCTACTTGAACGTATGACATTCAATTACCATGACATTTTCACACATCACTCAATGGGCGTATCAGATCACAGATATACACATTTTATCAACCATTTGCCAATTTTGTGTTTTGCTCATGTCAACAAAGTTGCTAGATCACTTTAAAGATAATAATGTGTATAGTGACACTAAGTATAAGCATGAAGATTATATATGTATGCGTGTTTCATAATAATAATTGATCGTCAGACAGATTAGGTAGGTTCAATACCCTTGAATACAAAGAAATATACAGAAATATAGTATACATGCATTCTTCTTGACTAGTGACAATACATTGACATTTTTTGTAGAAAATCCTACAATAATTTCTCATTTGTAATTGTAAAGATTACTCAATGTTTATAATAGTCCGCATTTTCTAGAAAATTTGTAAGTAGTCAAATGTTTTTCATGCGTTAATTGTAATATTTTGTAAAAAGTGCATGGAATTGTATGACATTAAGTTGCAATCTACATTATCTAGCAGGGCCCAGCTGCATTGCATTCTAAGTTTATTTTAGATGTAAGGACTATGAAAGCAACACAATATTTTCTTAGTCACTAGCCGTATAGTTATCTGGGTCAGCATTTATTAAAATAATACTCAAAACAAACCCTACAGTTGGTAAATCAAATATTCCTTTGTTGCATATTTGGCCCTATAATCTACAATAGACATACGTGGCCCTATAATCTACAATATACATACGTTTATGAGTATGAGTATAGATTTCCCCTAAAGTATAACATATTAACTATAAAGGGTGAACTGTCAACGTGTGATGCTTTAATTATGAGGGGGAAACAACAAGAAAATACACAACGAATTCGCAAGAAGGTGTGTAAAAGCAAAACAAACAATAAAACATTATAATGCTGATTTATTGTGTAATTGTACGGTGGTGGGTGAAGAGAGCTAATTGTTTCTATATCTTAATACCCGGTAATTTGAAAATGACATCCAATTTAAGATCGTTATAATACGCACACACACTACACTGCAAAGGCAAGTATGGTTGATTTTCTACGAAACACGTTCACTTCGGCAGTAGCGATTAAGTAGATTGCTTATTTGATATTTCCCAATCTCACCGGCGGCGCTATGCTACAATATCAACATGTGTCCTCTAATCAGATTTAGTCTGCCCGTCTAATCAATTTGTTATAAAATATTGAGGTATAATAACAATAATTTTAAAGGAATGTTGTAACTTCGTAAAGGGCGTCGGACCAAGCATGGATGAAAAAGAAGGCGGTTGAAAATGAAATTAAATGAAATGAGAGAAAAGGTTGTCGTCTTTCATTTGCAACTAATAGAAGATTGGGCGACGGACAGGCAATGATATCGAGTTTATAACATGATAATGATATTGCAAATCGCGAGCGTGTTCTATCCCGCGAACGTAATGAGGATAAATGACGTTACCAATGAGGATAAATAACGTTACCAATGAGGATAAATAACGTTACTCCGTCTTGCACCTGCTGCAAGTTTTACCTTTCTCCGCAAACTGACGGGCGAGGTCAATGCCGTTGTGTGTGGGTGTGGGAAGCAGTACATGCACGCTTTGCAAATGCATGTGTGTTTATACATGGCATATACAAACCATACCGACTATTTGTAATATTTGGAAAATTATTCTGTCTATATACACGCCCATATACGTGAACGTAATTCCCTATAATAACAAGACTTGCCATAAACAAAGAGGAGAACATTGTTTAAAGATACCCTATTATTTGCTTATTTCTTGATATGTTTTAATTACCATTTCTTGACAGTTATTAATTACTATCACGTGTATGCTAACTCAAACGATACCGTTTTATATCAGGGGTTATACAAACCCTAGAAAAATGTACTAACATTATTGTGATAAGATTTAGTATGAATATGATTGCGCGAAAATATTACGCTTCAGATTTGATATGAATATAAACATGTATGTATGCGTGTGTGTGATTTGCTTGTTAGTGTGTATGTTTGTGTGTGTGCGTGTTTGCGTATGTGTATGTGTGCGTGTCTTTGACTGTGTATGTGTTTATGTTTATTTCATGGTATGTGAATTGAATATTACTTGATCTGTATTATTTTGTATTAATTTTGTATTTTTTTGTTTTCAATGTAAGAATAATTTGTACTTTATATTCATTATAATTACTATAATTGTTGTATTTCTTAACATTGAACATGTTTTATTCAATTGGAAATGTTATATGTTTGGAGGAATACAAATCATGTGTATCTAATGTCTCGATAAAACATGTATACAAATATGTTATGTTAAGTTCTCAAAAATCGTGAATATTGGAAAATAACATTATCTAACGCCATGTGATGTTCATCCCGACTATAAACAGTATAATACACAAAGTGAATTCAATTTCCAGTACAACTATACACCAACGATGCGTCAGATGGAACGGTTATTGTTTGTTAATCCATAATACACTCGCTATATTACGGCTGTTCGTCGATAAGCAATCAATATCTCGCGTTTTCAAAGCATATGCCCTTTGATAGAGTTCAACAATGAAGGTACAAATAATAGTTAACAATTTAACAAATAACACACAACTAGTCTGATACACATATTACTACCAGTAACGCATTCCTTTCTTTCTTTCTTTCTTTCTTTCTTTCTTTCTTTCTTTCTTTCTTTCTTTCTTTCTTTCTTTCTTTCTTTCTTTCTTTCTTTCTTTCTTTCTCTCTGTCTCTCACACAAACGGACACACACCAAAACACACAAAAGCACACAAAAACATACACATACACATACAAACATAAACACACTTTCATACGCAGGTAAACCTTTGTGTAGGTGGAAATGCAGCCCTATATACCGTTTTGGGGTCTGTAAAAGTTATCAACAACAAAAAATTCATAACGCGCAGCTTTTATTTGTTCAAGCTTAATGCATGACCGATAAAGCATGCCAGTACAACCATGGAAATAAAGAGGCCCTATCCCCATGTTCCAGTTAAAGCTAAATGATTATTTGTAAAACAACAACAACAAACGAATGCACGGTCGGAAGTTCATAATGATAAATGGAAGAGCAGATAGATGGATGCTCTTGCCATTGACCTTTTGTCGTTGTTGTTTTCATCTGCCCATTATTTGTTGAACCAGCGACAATCAGACTCGCTCAATTCCAAATCTGTCACCGCTCACTTCCATTCTCCCGAAAACACAATCATTAATAACATTCTATTATGTCGTATACTACCTTGTTCACTGATCAATACTGACGATTTCGACCGCAGCCTGACTAATGGGACAGCCTGATGACGTCATACGACGGCCGGGGGTAGTCGTTTCGTCCTTTATCATCAAACATTGCTAAGCGCATTTTGACTCTCATAATATCATAAAAAGCCCGCGATTTCCCTCACTGTTTCTGCGGCGTTATTATGCGTGTTATTTTGCTACCGGGGAATCGATTTGCCGTAATAAGCACTACGCCAACCGAGGTGCGAATCTGCGATCACTTTCTACAAGGTGGCGCGTGTGGTCAGTCAACACAACCAGGCAATTCGTGACTGAGTACACCGAATGTACGAAAGGCAACGTCTCTATGACCATCAGTTTTCATAAGATTGGACCTGCTGCATGAAATATGAAATTATTATATGAAAATGTGTAATACTGTTGATAATTTTTTTAACATAATATTAAAACTTTGATGTGAGACAAGTTTGAATTTGATAGGTAACTAATTATGTTGCATGATTCACAGGCGCCCTTTAAACTTTAAACACGAATGGTGATTTAAGTTAGCAACAACATTTTCCATTGAATCTGTAAGCAGTTACTCGTTATTATATTAGTATGGTCTTAATTTGTTTCCATTTACATTATTACGAGCCTGTATTCATAAGATATGATTTTTCACAACAAACAAGAACGCATCTTGCCACTGCCAAAGGCTCGCCCATGTTACAACATTACGTATATTATATGCATCATTGGTTAGTATCCGTTATATTAATTGCAAGGAAAAAGGTTAACAAGTATGGTTTATTCCTATTAGTTATTCCATTAGATTCTTGTCTACACACTTTTTCTCTCTCTACATGAACAATCATATAATAATAGGCTTTCGTTTTTAATTTATATTCGGTTTTTTATTTTGTATTCATTTCCGGCTCCAATAAAAGCAATATATATATACGAACATACATACAGTAAGAATACGCAGTAGTACAAAATGACAAAAGAGAACTACAAAATAGGATCCTGGGGCATTGTGGGGGTATAGTTCACCTATAACGATAACAATACAGAAATATTAATTAAGCAGCATAACAACGGACAAGTATATAATATAGACACACAACACATAAAACATTACATGAATATCTGTGAATTGCATGAAACATATTTTGTCATTGTATTTCATGAGGTACGAATTCAAATCGCAGTTTAACATTCATTCAGAGACCCCTCGGAATATAAATGAACTGTTGTTGTCCTTTGTAAATTGCATTTTAATGAGATATACATTAAAATTATAGTTTAACATTCATTTCAGAAACCCCTCGGAATATAAATGAAATGTTGTTGTCTTTGTAAATTGCATTTTAATGAGATATAAATTAAAATTGTAGTTTAACATTAATTTCAGCAACTCCTCGGAATAATGAAATGTTTTTATCTTTGGTAAAGTGCATTTTATGAGATATGAAATTTAAAAAATGATCATTCCAATAATATTGAATTCAAGATCCCTTGGGAATACCGGGGTTGGAGTCAGAAGTAGGCCTATGAGTCTCGCTTGATAGGAGGAACACGTGTGTACTAAAGCATTCACTGCATGGCACGGGTGACTGGACGGTCCTTTATCATTATGGAACGCACATTCAACATTCATTATTGTCAGCCGCCACAATAAATAAATAAATAAGCGACTGACATGCATGGGCATAGACGAACTATGAAGCATGCTAGCGGAATGCAAAATGGCGTCTGGGGAGGTCACGTGATATGCCAACTGTCCCGGGCAAGATTGACGTGCTAGCGTCGCCTCGCCATGCAAATCAACAAGCAGTTTATGATCCATGAATATAGAAACATGTGCATGCACACTAATAACGCTCAAAACGTGTTTTGCCAGAATCTCCATCTTTAAGTGATTTCGAAGCTTAAAATGTTCTTTAAACAGTCATATGTCAAATAATATGTTTTTCTTATTTCAATTCAAATCATTGCACATCGCTTTCACAAATATTGTACAAGTTGTTCTGCTGCATAGTCTGTAGGTTTATTATATAATAATATTGAAACTATATAGTCACTATCTTCTAACGCCTTTCTCTCGTTCTACTACGTCTATATTGTTAGAAAAAAAATACTGTTTCTACTTCGCTTCTACTAACAATAACCCGATTCATATTATACCACCATTACTACTATACTACTAGTAGAAAGTTGTATAATGATAGGAACTGATGATGGTGACTATCACCACTACTTATACTACTAATACTTCTACTACTACTACTACTACTACTACTACTACTACTACTACTACTACTACTACTACTACTACTTCTACTTCTACTACTAATATTACTACTACTACTACTACTACTACTACTACTACTACTACTACTACTAATACTACTACTTCTACTACTACTACTACTACTACTACTACTACTACTTCTACTACTACTACCAGTGGGGTAGCCATGATTTTTTTTAGCGGGGGGGGGGGGGGGGGGTAGTTGTCGAAAATGTTTGAGACCGAGACCAGGTCCGGTCCACAATTTTCGAGACCAAGACCAAGACCCAGTGGTTAAGAATCCTGTAAGCGGGGGGGGGGGGGGGGGGGGGGAGGGGGGTAGTCGTAGAAAATTTTCGAAGCCGAGACCAAAAAGTTTTGACATTTTCGAGGCCGAGACCACGGTTTTTCGCACTTTTCGAAGCCGAGACCATCGAAAATGACGGTCGAGACCGCTAAAATTTGGTCTCGAGACCAGTCAAAATTTGAAAAGGGGGGGGGGGGGGTTGAACCCACTACTACTTTCTTCTCCAAGTACGTTGACGTTTATTATTATTTCTATTTACAGAACTATACCTACACCCTTATCCACACATCATACTCACCCTTCTATGTTTTATGAGCAACCATCACGTACAATACCACCGTTATAGATCACCCGTTATACTTCTAACATGTCCATCAGTATTATGATTATTCAAACGTGGTGAAGAACTATTAATTTACTTCATTCGATTTATACCGGTATATGACTCGATAAACATCTTATATGTTTTACTAGGGATTAACGTCTTATAGACACGAATTATATTTACATGTATACAGTATATACGCGTGTTAATTAAGAGGAGAGTACGGTAATGCTTTAAAGGGATCTAGTAACTTTGTTGACATGTGCAAAAAGTGATGAATGGTTGATGCAATGTATATTATTGTTATCTCATATGTCCACAGGGTATTGTGTGAAAATTTCAAGTCAAATGGACATTGCATGGCCAAGTAATGAGCGAAAATGCAAAGTGATATTCAATAACTCACTGCACTCACTATGTACACAGAAGAAAAACTCGCCCGGAGTTTTTCTTATCTGAATACTTCGATCGTACATATCTTTGTAACGAAAGGGAAATTTGAAAAACCAAAACCTGTCCCATGATTTTATTGTTAATACGAATACAACAGGGTATGAGGGAACCGCTAGAATGAAAAATTTATTTTGAGGATTTGGACAATGTTACTAAGTCCCTTTAAGACCGTTTTATGAAAAAATATTCGCAGAAACCATCTTCTTCCTGTTTTCTATGACATTAGTGTAAAGTTAAAGAGAAGTGGAAAATGTCAAGGTTTTATTAGACGTGACAACGAAGGGTCTTGCCATTATTTAATCCACATTACGTGACATCGCTATCATCACAGCGCATTATGCGTTGACATTCACTTGAAGAGACTGCGATAGTCGTTTACGTGAGCGGGCGACCCAGCTTGTACACGATGGTATAGTAATGTCGCTCGCATAATATGCCTACATCTCAGGAAATACATTAGCATTTGCGAAGCAAGCTATATAGCTTTCTCCTATTAGCTTTTCTTTACTTTGCTCTACCGCATATATACATGGCTGGCCTGGATATGCAGCTGTATGCCTTGTGAATTCAGTTATCGCGTGTACGAATGAAGTTATACGGTGCAATTATCCTTCTATACTATTAAACTAACACGCAATTACGCGGGAAATATTACGAGGGGTATTATAGTTACATGCATACACAATATGTATATTGTCATATTAATATCTGCATGATAGAATGTTTGAAGATGCGTGAGTTTCCTTACATAACATTTCAATATGAATAATATGACAGATTATTACGAATATTGAAGATTATTAAACTATATCTGAATGCTACATACTAAAATCTTAACCCTATATAGCCCGGGTGGGGGGGGGGGGGCTAAAATGGCCCCCCTCCCCCTCGACATTTTTCGTGATAATTTGTTAACGCGAAAAAAACTTGCGCTGAAATTTCATGACTTTTTTCTATTGGGTCTTGCGCATCTTTCGAAATCAAATTTTTGAAAATCGGACCTACCGTTATGAAGTCACATGACCTTTTGTCTATGCATGTCAGCCCGAAAATTGCTAAATTGTGTGATTTGTGTACAAAACATATGAAAATATCAGTTTTCATAAAAAGAGATATATCATTGGTTATTTGGTCTTGTTTACATTTTAGGTGTTTGTTTTGGGGTTCATAGTAGTTGATTTATCGTTAGAAATAAAATAAACAACAAAAACAATAAAATACATAAGCTAAAAAAACAAAGAAATACATAAGGAATTATAAAAAACAATAGAAAACATAAGGAAGAACCTGGCTCTTCCAAATTGTTTGGTTGTATTATTATTCCAAATGGTCTAAAGAACATATGTAGTGAAAACCAATGTTCAATTATGAAGAATATATGATTTATGGGTACAAATATGAATTTATGACCTTATTTGCATAAATTACCATAATTATGCAAAAATAATGCATTTTTCTAAAAAATTTAAAATGACCATAGTATTCTATACACTTCACTAAACATGCGTGCAAGTTTTCGCGGCGAACGGCCGAGATCTTAGGGGGGGGGGGGCCAAATTAGCCCCCCCCCCCCCCCCCCGGGCTATGCATTTTCAAAATAGCCCGGGCTATATAGGGTTAAAGGGAGAGTTGAGTTTTGGTAAAGAGAGTACAGTTTTGGTCAAACTGAATTTTAGTAACCAAAACCTGCACCATTATTACAAACTAATAGTTATAACTCCTTCATGCTCGAAAGGAATACACAATTATAAATGACTAAGTAAAAAGCCTGTTATCATTAAAAAAAAAGAGCTGTTAAAACTCAAGAGGGCGCTCTCTAAAAACTCATTGGTTTCAACTATTTTAAATTAAATATTGCGCATGTGATGTTTTGTTGAAATAGTGATTATAGAGATTATATATTTATGGATATTTCAGCCATTTCTGAACCGATTTTGATCAAATAAAGTTTATTTTGTCATTAAAATTGTATGTTCTTTCAAATTTGACACTCAGTTTTTCATTATCTCACCAAAAAAAATATTTTGCGTAGTGCCCTCTATACCAAAACTCAACTATCCCTTTAAATACTAATGTTAAAAAAATGTAAAAACAAAAATATATTCATGTTCGTTGAAATACATAACTCGTTCAAGTATTGAAAATATATAATTATTCAAAAATCATAATGAAAGCCAGGAAAACGATTTCTGAGTCATCATGAAGTTAGAATTGTGGAACTGTTTACTGTATACCGCCGTAACTACAACACACATTTTACATGTACACTGAACAGGAATACAAATTATTATAAAACAAGTACAATAAGGATGAGAAATTGCATTAAATATTTCGGTCAGGGTTAGTGCCGAGACCTAGGCAAGCTTTCGATTCAAAATTATTTCGATTATTAACTTCAGGTACAGAAAACGGTAATGGAACACTAATTGCTGTAATGATTCATTCAAGTCATAATACCACAGAGTTTGCTTGTCCTTGAGGTAAAAGGCTAATTCGTTTTACTTCTTAATACCCAATTTTGGTTTTCCCCCCATAATTTCTTCTTCAAAATATTTATTGTACCGTTTATTTGACTTTGGGGTAACAAATTGTTTTTCCAGGAAGCCAAGAGCGTGATACTATTTGATCAGACCCCGTTCCGCGAACCTTGATAGATAGGGAGGGCATCCTTCAACATAATAGTTAAAGTTTCCGTGGGCTGATATATAGAGTCATTTATTTCATGGGCGTGTTTTCCGCGAAAATACGCTGTCTGCAAGCAATATATGACATTTCTGCAATGAATTGTACCGCACGTAGTCAGGGAAAATGCCGAGCAATTGACAGTATGGAAGAGATAGGAGATGAAAATACTGCATCAGTCGGAGAAACGGATACCTGGTGATGTCATCAGATGAATGATGATGTCATTTACCATGCTCTGAATGTCAAGTGTGGAATTGTTTTCATTATGACATTGTGTTGACATATACATGACCAGCTAAATAACTTCCGTAATATATGGATCGTTGGTTTACACATGCGAGGACATTCCCACTTCTTAATAGCCGAAATAAATATATTTCTGTGTAATTTAAACAATAAAGTATGCGCTGATATGTTTTGTCACAAACATCAAAGAGAGTGATCTCAATACTCGGTCAAAACATGGCGCCTTCTTCGTCAAACAGTTTGCCTTCAGGTCACGTGATACAATGCAAACACGGAAGTCATATTTGAAGAACATTTTCACGCGTGCAGGCGCGACACTCGGAAAAGGTAATATTGCGGGAAATATATAATCAAATGTCAGGCAATCAATCAATCATTCTCGAATAACAACGATTCCCCTTTCTCTATTTAGGTTTTATTTATCTACGTCACTAGACATAGTTTTCATTACATTTCATTTTTAATGGATAATTGAATCATTTTAAGGTGTGAATTGAGTGCAAGGACTCGACAGATTTTTAGATCGTGAAACTAGAATCGTTAACTAGGACTTGAACAAAATGTCATGTTCCCTTAGCATGCTTAGATAGAGTCTTTATACGGTGTAACCCGGTTAACCCCTTGACTACGGGAAACGGTGGGTTGTGTACAAAGTCTATGGGAATTTTAGAATCTCGAAGTGGACGGGTTAACATGTCGAAACGGGCATGCTGGCGTGTAGGTTGTAGCCAAACTATGTAATGTTTAACACAAACATGTATATATGAAGAGCTTAATTCCAAAAGGGGCTATGTGCACTTTCCATTAAAAAAAAATGAGTTAACGATATCAGCGCATTAATAAGCTACGTAGCTATCTAAAAATCTGAATTTTAGGACGAATTACGAGATCAAAGTCAAAATATGGAACGTTCAATTTTTATATTCCCATATAGGCACGTGTACAAAGTTGGACAAAGAAACCTGATTTTCTCCGAAATTGAAAAAGTGGATATAGCCCCTTTTGGAAATAAGCTCTTCATATGCAAAGAATGGTTGAATTGTATCATTAAAGTATAACGGAAGTCTTGAGTCGGTGTGGTACTGAGTTGTTTAAACTCCCGCCAAAAATAATGTAGAGAGTAAAATTGTGTCGCTTGTATGTTCAACTGGTGAACCGTTTTAACAGCGTGTTTGTGTATTCCAATTGGTATAATGTAATGTTCTAATCGTGATTGACAGTAATTCCGTTGTTCATTTTATTGTAACTTAATGTAAAGGCCTGGTCACACAGGACACGACTAGACCCACGAATGCAGTACGTATTGGTACAAATCTATGGCAACCCGTTTTTAACATTTATTCCTATTTCTTGATATCAAGAATTCAATTCTTGAAAACAAGAAATCGAATTCTTGATATCAAGAAATGCATTCTTGATATCAAGAAATACTTTCTGTTGTTAAGCATTGGTCATTCTTGATATCAAGAAATGCATTCTTGATATCAATAATTCAATTCTTGATATCAAGAAATAGGAATAAATGTTAAAACGGTTTGCCATAAATTCGTACCAATGCGTACTGCATTCGTGGGTCTAGTCGTGTCCTGTGTGACCAGGCCTTAAGCTTTGCATCTGTTTCTATCATGTCCGTTACATTGGCCACGTCCTCTCTAAAAACAGCCACCTCTGGCTGATCGAGGGCTCGTTACCTTGCATAATGAAATACAACAAACATTACAATCCACCTGTCTTACATACACCTATTAATTTAACAGTAGACTCTTTTTTTACGCCTGGAATCTGATCCTTGTCGAAAAAGTTCTTAATAGATCTCAAGTACAATACAAACACCTAACCAGTGAACATTCTTTTCAATTACTGCTTTCCAGGTGTTTCCGTTTAAAAGGCATCACGCAAATATATCGTCGAAGCGGATTCCTAGTGTATTTATTTTAAAGGAGAGCAAGCATCAGGATTCGAACAATATTTAGATTGCAAAGAGTTAATGACGTCCTAAATTAAGTCAGTGATAACTGATGTCTATATTGATAAGGTCATGCAGGATATTATTTTAAGAACAAAAATATGGCTTTTAGTAGACAAACAATTTTGTTTAAAGTTTCATTTAAAACTGGGTCGCGACATATTATAAAAAAAACAACAATACAATGTCCTTCCATATACTTATAGACAAACATAAAGAAAACCCTTTTTTATTTCCTTTCAAATCCATTCGAGGAAATATCCTATGAATTATTTGGGTGGTGCCCTGGGGTGTTCGATCCATTACCATGTTGGCGCAGTTCTAATGCACATCCGGATCTAGAGTTGATCATCGTATATGGCAAACCACCCTAGATAGCGTCGCTTACGGGTTTAGACCTACCCTTAAAGATATTGTGTGGTACTTGCAGTAGATTCCAATTAACAGAGATAACTATACACCCCAGTGTGAATCATTATACAGTGTATAAATAATAAATATTGATGTACAACACTCTTGAACATTGCAGATTGAACATTCTTATAGTAATATCGTAATGAATCAGTGTATTGATAGTAAACCCAAGCCATACACAATTGCAGACATTTTCTTTGGTTAAATTACAATATTTTTGAAGGAACGACGAGAAATCATAATAGTTTGAAAGACAATCATACAAAATATGCATGCTATAAAGAGGTGAAACGCGCTCATCTTAAAAGCATAACTAAACGTATTTTCAAATATTATTTAAAGAACAAAATTACTGGCAACATTTGTTGTTAGAAAGAACTAATACTTACGTTTCTCTTTAAGGCTTTACCTTAATGGCTGCAGTATTAGGGACGAAGATTCGAAATAATCCTTCTTTCGCTTAAGAAAGTAACGAAGCTGTTAAGATATAATCTCGAAACAAACATCTAAATCCTCACATTTATCATGTGCACGATTGCAGGAATAGATGTGTTCAATTTTCAAACATCTCTTAGATATTGCCCTAATAAATTCCCTTTTTTGAATTGCATACGGCCCCAACGATCTGATGCTCTTCATGAAAAATTCAAAGGCCACTTAATTCCTTTTTTCCCGTAAAGTAGAAAGCTTGCATTTCTAATAGAATACGGTCTTACATACACGTACAAGACGGGGGTTAGCTTGGGGCTGAAGCGCCCCTAACAATTTTGGAAGCGGCCATTTTCGGGCAAATGGCACTTACAATTCGCCCCCAAAATGTCGGGCATCATGAAATTTGAGGCCAAGAGGATACTATTGTTATGGAAAAATCATGTAATGTTAGAGCTGCTAGTGTTTTTATTCTTGTCAGTACGAGAAAATGATGATATTCGGTCAAAACGATGCCCGTATAAGCTCAATCCATGCATGCAAGGCTTGAGAATAGCCTTCTGTGAAGAGCCTATTATGCATCCATACAACCTGTCCGTTATACGCATGTAATAACTAACATGATTTATCTTCCTTATCTTAGTCTCTGTCTGCATGCACATCTCACATTTTGTCCACTTTATGACTAATGGATACCAGATATCGGCAAATGTTGCTACTTAGTCACGTGCATACTTTGTTACCGTGGAAACCATCTGTACAAAGTACAAAACAATGTGTTGCACCATAAGCATACTACGATATAGTTGTAAGGAAAACAATGTGATGTATTTGATTTGATGTAATATCACCGCGCAGTGCAGGATTATGACTGTAAGGCTATTAAAACTGCCGATGGATACGGGGTAATTATACTCATACAACGAAGGTTTTTATAATTTATGTTCATTAACTTTAATAAGGGCTATGATTATCTTAACTGTCTTCGATTGAAAAATTAAAAATATAGTCTCTGCATATTATGTATGGACACTCACCTGAACAGGCTTTATTTGTGTGGCCTTCCTGATATTTCATGGGTGGCGCTTTCACACGACTGGGACTGTCAAACAGATACTATGCTGAACTGTCCCCACTGATGTAAGTGTTTAGATGGAGTAATGCCCTCTCCTTGAAGGAACCGGTTGCCATCATGGTACAATGCTTGAATTATAACTCTAATTCTCATTCTATAACGTATAGATGACCGTATTCATTAGCGTTTAGAGAAAATTACAATAGCAAACACAATTATTACATCAGGGTCCCGTTGCAGGAAGGGCCCTAAAGCAGGCCTGTATGGCACTGAATGGGGCTACCCTGTGTTTTTAAAGAAGAATGAATAAGAGATACAATCGATTGTAAGTTACAATTGATTGTATATAAGTCAGAAACTTTGCGCGTGTCAACCAGTCAGATTCGCGCATTTAGAACATGATCGGACTTATAATTAATTGTAACTTACACTCAATTGTATCTCTTTCTGCAACGGGGCCCTAGTGATACGATGGTATCAGATTAGTTTTAACGTAAAAATCACCCATCACTCAATGGGTTATACGTTAATCTCAACACTTATTATATCGATGGTAGCGCGGCTAGCGCCTCGGAGCGACTCTATTATCCAAAACAAAAACGTTCACAGTAATAATCTAGTTAGGCGTTGGAAGCAACCATAACCGTTTTCCAATGAGCTATTTAAAGGCAGAAAGACCACACAAGTACTGTTTATACAGTGTAATAAAGTTCGGCCGTTTTCCTCTCGTGTAAACAAATCATATGAAATTTGTAAAAATGAAATTATAATCAAATATCAATTTCCGTGTAAACATGTTAAATTTGAACATTCACAATTTTGTTTACGTTTTTTTGTTTTTTTTATCGTGGACGTAATAGCTAAAAAATGATGATTAGGTAACACGAACACGCTCCATGTAAAAAAATCAACCTAGATAATTTCATAGTGGTATACGGCGAGTGCCATCTTCCACCGTGTGTTTGGGTACGCATGATAAAATAATCATTATTTAGTACGCAGAAGGCTTTAATACCGGGTTGTATCTTCGAAATGATTATGAGGACGTCTCGGAATAATTTATTGATTATTAGATTACTGTACAACACTTTCTGCTGGCGGACCTTCCCCCTATACTTCCCTGCATCACCATGCCCAAAGGTCGGGTGACACCATAACAAAACTGACAACACTCTTCTGCAATCGGTGGCTTGTGCCCTTGTATGCACAATGACATGCGCTACTTCCCGCCGTTTCTTCCCCAGAATGTGATGTTGAATTGCTTCATCTCCCAAGACATTCTCTCCCCTCCCCACCTCCGTGTAAACATCTCATGCACCCGATGTAAAAGGTCGACCCTTACCGAGCTCATGTCGTCGCCACTTGTGTAATCTCGGTCCCGATCTGGGTCTCATTACGAGCGGGCTGGAACCCTACTGGGGCCAGCGCAATCCGAGCGGAAACACGCACGATATGACATCAGTTTCCCCACGTCACATCCCACCACTATTATCAACGAAATTACAGGATGGAGGAAAAATGGTATTACAAAATGACACACTGCGAGAGAATATTAATGTGCTAGGAAGGGAATGTTTGTTATCTGTCCGCGGGGTAATATATATTATTTTATATGTTATTGTAATTTCAATCGCCTATTAGATCAATGTTTTTTTTTTTAAGTTTAATAAACCTATAATAGATGGATTCATACATTTGTAAGTTCGGCGTACTATCAAAAACTTGAGGAAACGTGCACTGCAAGGGAGCATCCGGTGGGGTACAGGTTTTTGTTCCAATTAATTAAAAATATCACAAAGGGGAAATGAAAATATGTACATTGAATATGCTGAACCATCCTTTTATTTTTAATTTCTAAAAGCGCATATATACACATATGATGTGCGCGTTATAAACACGACATCTTTGTTATTAGTATTGAATATAGAGTACATGCAAATAATCTAATATAAATGAGCTTGGGCAGGACTCGAACCTCGAACCCCCATAATACTAGACCGCTGCTCTACCGCTGGGTTACATAGTGTCCTGGACGGAGGTTCTTCCCATATGTTATTCCTAATGCTCGAGCTTGCGAATGGTGTCTTGTTGGAACTATTACTAGAATATTATAATTCGTTACCAGAAGAGCACTGCTTATTCGCAAGCTTCTTTTTTTTAAATGTTACTAGAATATTATAAATCATAATTCATCATCAACTCATCAAGTGTAAACAACAAACACATTATGCACTGCAGAGAAAAACTGTTCACATTACGTGCCATAATTTTGACGTTCTATATCCTGCAAAGCATTACCAATGTGCATTAACAATAATGGTCTCGTTATTTCACCCCTGCACCATTTTCCCCACTTTGTTTGCATTGACCCGTGTCTAAATTTGCATTCCAACTCGGCGAATAAATCTCGTGCGTGTTTACACCTGGGCTCTGAGCCTCTGAAAGTGGTAGGTGGGACTGACATTATAGTAAGTGTCACCGTAATCGATATTCACTCAGGTCATAGTCTTTCCCACAGGCTGTTACTTATATATAAATGATTCCACACTCGGCTATTTTCCTCCTCTTAATTCTCGAGAGAATTATTAGGGTCATGAAAGTACTGTAACACTAACATTTTCTTAGAAACCACGAGTTGTTTCATTAAGAGTCGCACTAAGTCGGTCTCTATATACACTAATTTCTGAAACCTCCTATATATGAATTATAGTTCACGCATGTAAATACGTATTATTTTTGTTGGCAGGTTTAAATTATGATAACTGTCAATATTTGTACAACTTGCTAATTACACTAATTACATGTCGGCAAAGAAACAACCAATAACGTACAGAACAAGTTGAAAACCCGAGACTTGTTTTCGCATGAATTGATATAATAGGTATGCATACCTCAGTGTGTTTCAAACAACACTGCTCATAATTATATCAAACCATCATTATACAAGTCATAATACATAATTATACATACTACATAAACACTACACACTCCTAGATATACATCAACAGAAAAGAAAACCAACTCTCGAAACATACTAAGACTTGGCATGCCACAAGTAATCAGAGTTGTATGTTCAGTGCTGTATATTCCCACCTCCGGTACCATAGGGGATAGCCAATGTCATCTATAGAAGATATGAAGCTGTTGGCGATGAGTTTTCCGGGCACTATTGCGTGACATATTCATACCCGCTTGTGCGTTGAAAATATTGTGCGTACGAGTTTTTACCAACACATCGTAGTAAGATATACTAGAATATGAAGCTGGCGGTGAGTTTCACCTCCAACATCCGGGCACTATTGCATGCGTGGCTAACTGATGCCTGGTTATGCGTTGGAAATACTAGGCGTACATCGATACAAAACACAGGCGATTCTATACATAGCATGAGCAGACCTGGACAAAAACGTAATAGCGATTGACCATTAAATGCGTAATGCCGTCATTGTATGTGTGGTCCTTATTCAACGTTATTAATGGGGAGCGCGACAAACCGCTCGATCGTTTTCTACGAAAAGGTCAGCGAATTTCAAAATCAGAGACGATAATTTAGCTCTTTACCTGTCCTCCTTTGCCTCCTGTTTTGTCCCAAAATAAGGAATGGCTGGCTATTTTTAGATCCATGTATGCAGTGCATTCAAGTTACAGCCTATAGTCAGCTACTATTCATCATCATCAATATCAGGTGGCGCTGTAAAACATGCTTATATTGCTACCTTTTTATTTATTTTGTTGATGCAGCAATGAACTTTCACGAATACGGTGGTGCTATTTAAGAACGATTCTTTTCTTTAGAGCACATGACAAATTGACCTAGATTTTGATCGCTCAGGCCTCGAAACGCAATTCCAAACGACTTAACCAAACAGAACGGATTATCATAGGAAAGGGCAAGTATGTGTTGCATTAGGAGAGACATAAATTATGTGAAGTTATATACGTTTCACACACCGACACGCTTTCTATCAAGCCTCATTGACCCCTCAGTCTCCCTCTCACCAACCACCCCGTACATTAACCTCATCGCATCATGCTTGTTTGGATTTCAGCGGTCCACAGCTGTTGGGATTAAGCCAGTCCCAGCATCAAGCCGGGTCGTACATGTACTTACTCCGCGCACCATGTTTTTTAATTTCCATAATTATACGATCTCTCACTCGGCCCGGCCCCATATTGGCAAGTGTCCAGTCCTTTTAATTTGCTATAGCCCTCTTGACATTTCGCTGGGATTCTCTGTTAATATCGAGGTCTGCAACTACGGGAAGACATAATAATCAGGGGAAGAAATCCATCTTTACATTACCGCATACTTTGCGATGTGTTTTGTATGCCTGACACGTGACGAATGATTAGGCTTTGATTCCCCACCCCCACCCCACCTACACCCCAACCCCCACCCCACGCACACCGCTACGAGGTTGATTATGGAACCCCACTGCGAAGCAACAAAGGGAGAACCCGACATTTAGATGGTGACCTTTAGGAAATTGAACTTTCAGCGCGGGAAGCGCTAAGGAAAAAATATCTTTCAAATTATTCATTAGGAGAAGGATCTTTACCAGGTTCGTTATTGCAGTCAAATTCAATAACTCTTTGTATGTGATGTGTTCACAAATGTATAAGTTGTTTTGAATTATTGTACCATTTAGTGAATTATAAATGTAATAGCTATGTAGGCGGCTTTTCTTACCTTCTTTTTTGAACGTGTGTTTGAAAAGAAAAATGATGTTGATTACACAACCATACTCAGTGACACGTTTACTTAGGTGATTTAATACACACTTCATTAAACTAATGCGTGAAACTGACATCATATTTTGTTATTACAAATATGAATTTGGGAATCTGCCAGCCAAATTATTGCCTTTAGCGATAAAATGTAGTAGCAATATGAATCCTTTTGCCCTTGTTGGATTTTATAGGTAAATACCAAATTAGATTTGTTATCTAACATGTTAATTAACAAATTACATACATTATATGTTGTATTATGAGGAACAACACGATGTTTTAGTTGAGGTCAATACTACAAGACACGATCCCAGTGTCCCCGAAGGCAATGGGTTAAACAGAAACATTATCAAGCCATGTTTATCAGCAGCTCTCAACGCTATACAATCTCCTTTCTCGTAATGTCTGATGTGGAATTATGAGATGCCATTGGTGTTGAACTCCATTCATCTATATGATAGTAAAGTATTAAACGGGTTAAGATACTTGGTGAGACATTATCTAAGCTGATTGCTCATATCGCTAAAGGTGGCGTAATTTGTGTAGATAGTTAATCGTATGCTGAAGTGTTTTTGACAAAGTATAAACATAATCATGATAATCATCAGCCTTGTTTTCACCCTCTTTTGATTGGATTATTTGCCTCTGGATGCTCAATTAGAGTATGAACCCAGTGCACACGGGAACCTGTAGGACCTTGTATTTACTGCATGGGATTGCAGTATACACTTTTAAAACGCTGTGTAAAAATGGTTGTTGAATCTTTTCATACAACTTTGGGTGTAGCATGATAAGTTGTACAAAGAAGGGTTGTGTAAAGCGGCCATTGTTCAAGCGTTGATGAAACGTGTTAAATCACGTGATAGTTTCGACCGCGAAATCATCGCGACAAAACCCCTTTTGTCCCATCGCAAATCAAGCGAACCGAGTTTAGCGCAGTGGTAGCGTGTTAGTCTTATAACCCAAAGACCCCCGGTTCGATTCCTACCCTTGCCACTTTTACATCTTGTTTTGTATTTGCTATTTCAACAACAGGATTGTTGAAATTTATTGTAAACAACAGTTGTAGAACAAATTAAAACAACAGTTGTGTAAACTTTAAACAACTGGGGTTGTTGAACAACAGTTGGATGGTTCATATGTTAAACAGCAGTTGTTGAAATTTTTCAACAAGTTGTGGAATTTGTTTACACAGCGTTTTAACAGTGTAGGGAACATGTCGATCACGATTACAGAGTCTAGACTTGTATTCTCTGTCGTATGCCCAAGACGTACCAAAGATAGTTAATCTGACCAGAATTGACAAGGTCTGCAATGGGCAATTGCTACTCGACCCAAGGCCTTCTGTGAATTTGCATTCAGTGTCACATCGCATCAGCAGCTACACATGTATAAATCGTCACTTATATCCCGTTGCTATTTTCATACTGGCTATGGGATTATGGCCTTTCAGGGATTGACTCGTCTAAAGTGGCGTAGGCAGCTAAGTTTAAAGCCATCCCCTCCCCCTCCCTCCCTCAAAACAAACTAAAGATCAATAAAACGTATTCGCCTGTACATGTGTTCTAAAGTATTGCACAAGCTGATGCCTGTGGTATATATTTTTTCAAAACGCCCCTCTCCTGTTTCACATGGAGACCTACTATTGCAATCAATAGAGAAATAACCCTTTGACACATGATAATTCCCTTGGTAGCCCTTGTATACCACTTCCCCCATCTCCTTTTAAAACCACCCCTCCCCCTCCCATTCCTCCTCCCCCGTTTGACACTAATAACGCCCCGTTACTTATCGATGTTTCCCCGGCACTCTATTCTCAGACGTGCCCCAGGCCGTTCTTTTCGTCATGTGGGCAGTTGCGCATACCAAGGGTACATTTTGGAAGAGTATGTCAATAACCCCACTTTTTGTCAATTGCTGGCTACATCCCCGGACCTCACGTCACGTAGACAAAGATGAGCCACACCTCTGATGCGGCTTCTTATTTCAACAGCGCCATTGAAACCCTGCCTCCCGTCTGCCTCTCTCCGTGCCATTCCCGGAGACGCGGTGTGTTTGCATACCCATCGTTTGGATGTTGTCTGCCATACCTTCCGAGGCGGGGTATTAGGTTGCATCCATCCATCATCCATCTATCAATCCATCCATTCATCCATCTATCCCTTCAGCCTTGATTGTGTCACCGTCATGTCGCACTACCCTCTGAAGCTCTCATTCCCGCACTACCATTGAGATCTCTCACCCCCCCTTACCCCCCCCCCCCCACCCCACTCCACCCTGCAACCCCACCCAATACTCTACCAGCTCCTCCCTCGCTCAACTATAACTGTGCACCAATTTCAGCACCATGATTATCCAAATTGGTGTGACCTACGCGCTATGCGACAGACCTGATGACCTGCCAAGACATCATTGACCCATCGATGGAAGCACGCTGCTGTCTTCAACGGTGTTTATGGGTGTCATCTTCTAGAGTTCTCCGTGACCGATACTATTCTTATTTATATCAGTCTATGTCTATGTATTGACACTATTGAGCCAGGTGGCGTAAACACCATAGCTCCCCCATCTCCTAACCCTTCCTATGATCGCTTGTACTTTCCGACCCGCCATCTTTCCCCGTCAACACTATCCCTATTGCTATTGCGTTCGGGACATTCCAGCGATATCTTTAGATCACCCATGCATCATGGGTCGCCGATATAGCCATCCAAGACACGTGATTCCCTGGGATGCTGCGTGGATGCATTATGCACTGACTGTGATACCACCCGGGCAATAATAGTATAAAAGAAGATACATGTAATGTCATGTTCACCCATGGAGCGGGTCTCGTTAAAACTATATTATTGTCAATGGCGGTAAGATAAGAGCGGGGAGGAGAACATAATATAGCGGAGGCCATGGTTTCACTTTCTAACATAATTTATATGTTATTGTTTGTGTATACTGCCATGCTATGAAAATATGAATGTTTCCAGCTTCCATGCAATCAAGAGAACCGTCAAATTATAATTCATTTCAATGCATAGACTAATTTTTAAAAGCAATGGGTCAAAATTAATATGACAGCATAATGTTGAAGCCTCATTTCGCACGTGTGCGTACCTTTAATACCGCGATCGCGACAGCCGTGCATGACGCGCGATGTCCCACATGCACAACGCTGACTGTGTGTACATGCGATTTCCCCCAGCCATTGATGATGTCACAATAGATAGTCATGACGTCATACTGAGCGACAGGAGGGCATGTTGAATTAGTATTATCACCAGGGAGTCGCATCCGAAGGCCACGCTTTAATGTAGTAGCCTTATAAAAGATGAGAGGGGATTGGGTGTAGTCTTAAAGGGTGACGAGTCGTGTCTTTTTCCCGATTTGACATTGCCTCAAGATGGAAAGACCATTATTTGTTTTTAAGGAACTTGTTTGGTTTTACAAAAACAAAAACCGTGCTCGACGCACCATAACATATCGTGACACATTTTGATCGCCGCATGATGTATACCAGCTGTTTTCTACCCTTGCAATGATGATGTCATAGTAGATAGCACTATGACACCCCCCCCCCCCCCCCACCCCCACCCCTCCTCCGCAGTGAGAGGGCACATTGAATTATCATCACGAGGGATTCAAAGCCACGCTTCACCTTCTGATGTCGTCAACGAGAATGTCCATGTTTTATTGTGAACGTTAAGTGTTATAGCGAAATGCTATCACGGCACAATTTCCTTTTCACATCTTTACTTTACAAATGTAAATGGCAACAAATAAATCGTTTTACTAACCGAAGTCTCGCAGACCATCTAAAAATGACAGTTCATAATATTCGTACACGAGTTGCTTGAAGGATGTTATCAGCATTTTGTGCACGATTGATGCACCGTTATAGTATATTTGAAACGTTATACTTGATACAAGTTGTTGGTGACTCAGTTCTAGGTTCATCTCCGATAGTTGTTCCCTTGTAGACGGCGTGGTCCCACACTTGATAGTTAATACTCTTCCTTGCTAATTAAAATTCACCATTAACTAAATTGTTTGTAGCATGCAAGGAGACCATTTTCAAAGTGTCAGGGTCTATTTGCCAAATTGCGTGACTGCGTTGCACAAAGTCGCACGCCTTCGATATGTGAAGCAATGCGGAGAACCCACACATGAATATTTTATAATATTCGTATCGAGTTGTCATGGCAACGGGTGCAATCTGAAATTAGCAGCTGAGTTGTCGTTTTGTCACCGTTGTATAGATAGCCTTGTAGTCACCATTAGATTGCTGGTTGGGGGGAAATAATTATAATTGGTCGTGGCTGGAAACACATTCTTGGCGCTGGTTATTGCTACAGCGTACAAGAATTGAGATACGCCCTATACAATGACAGAGACTGTAAAGAAATCTGTCTGAGATTATTTTATACCAAGAGAAACAAACACGACCAGACACGAAATGACGATATAATTATTTTTGTAAAGGTTTGATATGAAAATGTTATAGAAATTATAACAAACAATCAAACTAATGTTAGATGTGAAATAACGGATGAAGAAATTATTGTGCACATACCTTCGAAAATGATGGAACATAATTCGGGTGTTTAGTCTTTCCCCTCATTAGCCATGATAAGACTTCAAAACATTATGTTTGGTTCAAAATCCAGAGTTGAACATTTTAATAAATACGCTCTCCCCTCCAACATCTTCCAAACAAACACACAATCCCACAAAAACACATACACACCCATACATACACACACAAATACATACACTTACACATACACACACACACACAAGCAAAAAACACATACGCACGTACACACACACATACACACACGTACATACTCGTAATTATATGCCCACGAATATCTATAATAATATTGAAAGTGGATTTTGCATGTCCAGCATGAATTGAGTGTAGTTCTATTGATCTGCCATTATGGATTATCACAGTTCAATATCGCGTGTTAATATAATATATACGTGCTATAAATATGTTGTTGGGGGAAATAAGTCACGCAGATAACGGGTTGCTTCAGGCGTTTAATCGAATTAAATCTCTCATCTTCGCCTCGTTTCATCAGTGAAATTGCAAAAATATGTCTTGAAATTTGTACGTTTGATGGGTTTTGGGGAAGAAATTTCTGGTTATAATGAGGAAAGTAAGGACAAATACGGTACACCGCTATACACGCACGATACTATTGTAGTTAGACCAAAATAACGTAATCCCGATCAATAAGCATGACATGGATTGCATATAAATGATATCAATGAGAGTAGTTTGGACGTTTATTGAATTACATTTTGATGGGTGACGTAGTTGATTCAGGATTTAACGCAAGAAAGAAATCCAAATCTCAGCAATTTATATGCATTAACCCTAATAGGGCCGGGGGGGGGGGCCATAATGGCCCCCCCCTCCGCGATTTTTTTTATTGCTCCAAAACGCTGTAAGATGACGCGCCGCTGCTCCGTGACATTTTTCTTTCGGGTCTTGCGCACATTGTAAAACAAAAATTTTGAAAATCGGACATACCGTTACAAAGTCACGTGACCTTTTGTCTATGCATGTCAGCCCGAAAATCGCTCAATTTCGTGATTTGTGTACAAAACATATGGAAATATCAATTTTCGTAAAATGAGGTTTATCATTGGTTATTCAGTGTTGTTTACATTTATATGTTGTTTTGGGGGTTCAAAATACTTAAATTATAGTTAGAAATAAAATAAACAACAAAAACAATAAAATACATAAGTTAAAAAAACAAAGAAATACATAAGAAATTATCAAAACAATAGAAAACATAAGGAAGAACCTGGCTCTTCCTAATTTTTTTGTCGTATTATTATTCCACATGCTCTAAAGAATATATGTAGTGAAAACCAGAGTTTAATTATGAATAATATATGATTTATGGGTAAAAATATGAATTTCATGACTTATTTGCATAAATTACCATAAATATGCAAATGAATGAATTTTTCAAATTTAAAAAAATTACCATTGTATTCTATACACTTCACTTATCATGCGTGCAAATTTTCACGGCGATCGGCCGCTCCGCGGCCGAGATCTTAGGGGGGGGCCATAATGGCCCCCCCCGGCCTGCTGAAGACCTCAAATAGCCCGGCCCTTTTAGGGTTAAGTGACATGTCACCACGACCCCGACCTCCCTCCTCCATATGTAGTAATGAGAACAGTTATGTACAATGTTTTAACAAATCAATTTAACAGCTTCATAAAAATACTGTATTATAAAAGAACAGTGACCTCCATTTGGACTGTATTTATGGCATAATAAATTTCAATATAAGTTTATATACTACAGGACAAATTATTAAATGACATTAAGTAAGCATATGGCAGTATTAAAATGAAGTACATTGTATATATAATGTAGTAAACACAAATTGTTTTACTTTCTAATGCCATATTATGTGTATACGACTTCTAACAGCGTGAAGATAGAAAAGTAGCATTCGATGCGTTTAAATACCATAATCTTTATATAGGCCAGAATCAGCATTTTGGAACGTGTATGTTTTATGCTTATTTTTTTCTTTATAAAATAAAAATCAGACTTTATCAGAGAGTATCATAGTATCATTTGATGTCTTAAATTACAATAATCTTGACCATTATCGGCGTTTTGTGATTCATGTTAATATCGTTTCTCTTAATAAAGGTATGCATGAGATATGTTTAAAAGCGTTGATTCTGAGTAAGACAGGTGTATTTGAACGCATCCATTGAGTCAGCTATATGAGTCACTCGAACGCCATGATGGAATTGCACGTGTTGTAGTTAGTCGATGCTCAGAGGGTACGTTCATTTCGAGCGTTACTAAATTATAAATCATTGTCTGCAGGATATACGCACAAAATGGCAATCGTAAGTCTGGAGCCACCTAGGCATCGTCGGCAATGGACACAATGATTGTTATTAATGTATTTCTGTTAATAACTCCCCTACAAGATTTGGCAGTCCATATAGAGTTAATACAGGGCCAACCAGGTTCTCATAAATATGCAATGGGTTGCTGTTTGGACAAAATATAAGTGCTATATGTTCACCAAACTTACTGATGTAGTACATATCATTAATTTGATTCCACGTTGATTTGTTATATTTTTTTATTGTGCATTGTTTCCTTATATTTAATGTCCTTCGATAATTATGATTTAAAGACATTTAAACCCAAATGCTTTTTGAGACTATATTGAAAATGCATTTGAACTTCACATCTTTTGTTGAACGATAGTATTGAGAAGCATCAACAAAAGTTAACTTTAAAGGGGTCTAGTAACTTTTTTGTCATGTGCAAACACTGAGGAAGTGTTGATATAAATGTTCATTTCTGTATACATCTGATATGTCCACTGAGTGCTTTTTGAAAATTGCATCGTAAATGAATGTTAAACCACCAAGTAATGAACGAACATTCAAAGTGATATTTGCTTACTCATTGCACTGAATTCGGTCACATTTTAAAGTATCCAGTGGCGAATGTCAAATCCGAACACTTGAATCATTATTTTTTTTTTAACGAAAGAGACATTCGAAAAACACGAATTCAACAAGGTTTGTGAGAACTGATAGAGTTCTAAGTAAGTTTTGTGGATTTGTTACTAGATCCCTTAAAGGGATCTAGTAACTTTGTTGACATGTGCAAAAAGTGATGAATGGTTGATGTAATGTATATTGTTGTGTATCTCATATGTCCACAGGGTATTGTGTGGAAATTTCAAGTCAAATGGACATTGTATGGCCAAGTAATGAGCGAAATTGCAAAGTGATATTCAGTTACTCACTGCACTCACTTTGTACACAGAAAAAAAACTCGCCCGGAGTTTTTCTTATCTGAATACTTCAATCATACATATCTTTGTAACGAAAGGGAAATTTGAAAAACCGAAACCTGTCCCGTGATTGTATTGTTAATACGAATACAACAAGGTATAATGGAACCGCTAGAATTATAATTTTATTTTGAGGATTTGGACAATGTTACTAAGTCCCTTTAAACTGTATAATGAGAGTATATACAGGACATCATCGTGAATACTGTTTTTTAATCATGCATCTAAATATTGCCTCTCTCTCTCTCTTCTTCTTTCTTTATTTACAGGAGTCTGTGTATTCGTATATCCTTAAGTCCTTGATCAGCGCTTCCACACTCGGGCTCTTGTTTCTAATAGTTATGTATCACACGAGAGAAATTCAGGTAAGTGGAACATTACAATTTGTATTTTATTATAACTGTCTCATTCAAGCTGATCGAGCATTAGTCACCAAATCTTACAATAATACTTGGTTTCTAATAATAATTCCATTCACGTCACACGGTGTCTGTGAACTAAATTATACCAAATTTGGTCAGGTATGGATATGACCATATACTTACTCATTGTATGATTTTTTATTTCATACCATTAATAATTCATCGAAAGGTGACGCTACTTCCCAACAATACATGACTAATACTGTAACACAATTTTAGGTCATCCACGCCAAACACACATACACACACATTACACATACATACACACACATCATATAACGTGCGGCGTGCCGCAGGGGTCAGTTATGATGGGTCCTACATTGTTTTTAGTTTATATTAATGATTTACCCTGTTGTACTAACTGTTTTAATTTTAGATTGTTTGCAGACGATTCAAACATTTTCACACTTTTGATGAGAATAAAAATGAAAATTAGGTTAATGAGCAATTAAATGCAATTCAAAAATGTGCGATGCTAATAAACTCACTATCAACTTAAAGAAAACTTATTATATGTTTATTAAAAGCAAACGACGGGCAATTAATGTAAATGGTGTCTGACACAGACATTAATGATGTGAGCGTGGCATCTTTTGTAGTAGACCGACAAATCTATCGCTTTCATGGCCTTTTAGACATTATTATTGTTATTTTCACTGTCGGGCATTCTAGAATGCCGACAGTGAAAATAACAATAATAATGTCAAAAAGGCCATGAAAGCGATAGATTTGTCGATCTACTTTTGTAGGAGTTCAAATTGATAGAACATTGTCTTGGAAGCATCACATTGATTATGTAAATAAGTGCGTTCGTAGAAAAGTGGGTTTGCTATTTAAATTGAGATATTTTGTTCCTCGGTATATTCTTGTGCTCTTGTATAAATCGTTTATACAGCCCCACATATCGAGGTATGAGGAAGCAGTTATAAATCTCGCTTGAATTGTATTTATTTAGCTCAGAAGATGGCTGTGCGAGCTATATTACGTTTTCATTATTGAGAACATCCTCAGGACCACTGTTTCAACAATTGGGGATATTGGATGTCTTTGGTTTGCATGAACTGGCAGTTTCAACATTTGTATATGATTTGTATAATAGAAGACTACCACACACATTATTAGATTATTGTAAGATTGTACACCATACTTATGAAACAAGAGGAAAAGAAAATGCAATGCTACCCTTGCCAATTTGTAAGACGACACAAGGTACATTCATTATTTCTTTTGTTGGACCAAAGCTTTGGAATAGCTTACCTCAGAATATTAGAGAACAGGAAAACAAGATATTCATTTCGTACTACCCTTACAATTTATTTGATGAACAAATAAATTATTGGTTATGTTAGCAGTTAGTAATGTTTTGTATTTTTAATGTATACAATATAATTGTATGACCTAGTATAATGCTTTGATATAGTAATGAAGATATACACTATCGATAAAGTGAACAGAGAAAACCGATCTCGACTAGCACTTGTGCTAACTTTTGGTTTTCTTTTAACAACAACTTGAACTTTTGTATAAATGTGTTTTATGTAAGCATTAATTAAGCTTTTGCAGTAATTCATTGTTTTGTAAATCATGTACAGTTTGTATTTTAATGATTTGCCTTGCATACTTTGTTTTATGATATACATTTTGTTGTTAATAAACTTCAAACATATTCACACCCACATTGTACAAACATACATACATACACATAATATACAAACAATAACACACAAACACACACACACACACACACACACACACACAGACGACACACCCACCAGACATAATTTAAATGAAGCGCTATTATATCGTTGAAGCGTGAAATTGCGAAACAATATAAGAAGTAAGACTGAGGTCATTCCAATGGTCCTCAAATCAAATTATGCATTACGACTGGGCGTGATCTTCCAGCGTCTTTTCACAAATAGTATGCGCAATTACGAATACATTTCGCTGAGAGCCACAACGCTTGGACAATTTGACCTTCTCATTTCCGCGCTATGCAACGGCAAAGTAATTATGACACACGAAATGTGTCGGCGATAACGCATGGGTTAAATATTAAGACTAAAATGTCAGACTACTTAATTATTAAGGTTATACGTTATTACGTATAACCTTATTGATTTCGTCAAGATTTTTATTATTATTAATCTTTTTATTATTCTTCCCAATTTTGTTCGTCGCATATCTCAAGATCAGATGAATCAATTGTCATGAAACTTCATATGATGATAGATCATGGTCTAACTTAGTGCAGTCAAACTTTTCAGTGACGTCACATCACTGTGACGTCATCAGGACGCCATTTTGTCAAATTTTAATAATCATCATATCTCAGTCATGAAATATCAATTTCAATTCAAATTTCGCATAAATATTAATCAGGTCAATGGTCATCTTTTAAGCTCATGCGCGTGCAATTACACTCGGAGACGCGCGCGTACGCGTCCGTCAATTAATTAATTATTTGTTTTAATGCTCAAAACCCTAACCCGAATAATTTACTATATGTTTCAGACAATTTTAAGCGTTTCAAAAAATCCCGCGCGTGCGCGTCGGCGCGCGCGTATTTGCGCGCGTAACGCGAATGAATAGGAAAAATGTCGTTTTTTTACATGTTTTGCATTCTTTATAGATCCCTCAACACACCCTATCAATTTGAGTCATTGTTGACTCATAATAACGGAGTACGCGCGCGTCAAAGTCAAAATTACGCGCGCACGCAAATTGGCAAAATATGGTAAAAACATACTTTTTTTTTTCGGCCATAACTTTTTAAAAAGTCCACAAACACCCAATTTTCTTTTAATATTCGGATAGATTATGAGTTGTAGATACGAATTCATACCACATTTATGCCGAGTAAATGTTATAAAGTTATCGTATTGACGGTTAAAGTTGAAAATGCGAATTTTAATCAATTTCAATCAATGTTGAAATCGATCACAGTGTACTTTTGACCATATCTCACTTATTCTCCATCAATGTACTCCCAAATTTTGATATATCGTAGCTGATGTTCTGCTCTATTTGCAATCTATTCACACCATTTAGTTTTGTTCAATGGATCCTGAGGAATTGTTTGATTGGAAATAAGAGTTCAAATCTGTTACAAATTGAGGGTTAGCCAAAACGTATGTTATCGACCTATAACTGCTGAAGAAATTATGCTATTGACTTGAGATTTTGCATGTAGATAGGGATTTTTTCAAGCCCATCATTTCATAAGTTAACACTAAATCGCGAAAATGCATATTTCATTGTCATATTTACCGTTAAAGGTCAAATAAATCAAGCATGAATACTCAATAACCACGTACGCCGCGGACATGAAATTCAGCACACATGTATGGTATAATGAAAGGAAAATGTTCATAAGATAAGATCGGATTATGAAAATGGTATTAAGGATATGTAAATTAGGTTCAAAGGTCAAATAATTCACTGTTACAATGACAAATGCAGTGTGCAATCACTGATGTATCTTTCCCGATTTCCCATTTTCGTTAAGAGATCCAATGTTGGTCTCGCGGTATAATTTGTGACACAAGATCAAATGGTCGTGGGTTCGAATCCAAGGCAATATTTTTTCTTTTTTTTCTTCTTTTTTTCTTTCTTTTTTCAGGGGTGGGGGGAATCTATTATTATTGATATCATGATTGAGTAGTTATTTTTGGAATCATCCTTTTATCATAATAAATCGATATGTATAACCTTAATTCGTCAAAAGTGACGAATTCAACATCTAGTTATTATTGCGTTTGTAAAAACATATTTCGTTTAGCTAAAACCCACAATTGTTCGGAACAAGCTGACATTTTCAGGATACGTCCAGAAAAATATGTAGAATAACCTACTGAAATTCCCCCGAAAATACCCCTCGTGCGTTTCGCTAAATCCAAGATGTCCAAAATGACCGCCAATTTAAATTTTCTCGTTTATATTCGTTTCTAAACTAAGGTGTTAAGCCGATTGAAGTGTCTAAATATATATGTGTTTGGATAAAAGTGTGAATTTACATGCATATGGATGGATATTTGACACTAATTATGCAATTTTTTGTTATTTAGAAGAGTGTTACTGTATACAATTGCAACACATCAAGGGTTTCATAATGGTTTTTTCTTGATAAATCAGGTTGCCCTGCTTTTGAAGAAGGGTTGACTTATATCAGGAACTAACAGGCAAAGTGCATGACTGTCAAAGTGCACGTTCCAAACCAGCTTCAAATGATATTGACATCTTTTTGCTACCAGCCAAAAATCATGGATGGCGAAAAACCTTGCCAGTTTTATGTGTTTTATTAATATTTTAACGAGATTATTATCGTTAACCGATTTAACGTGATGCGAGAATAATGAAGCACTTTATTTTAATAGTGTCAAGGCCGAGGTTTTCTTGTGATATTAGACCTGATGGATAAAAAATGTGCTCAAATTCTCCCGGAAACCGTACGCGAAAAAGTCCCACGTCAAGCATGCATTTCTAACACTGAAATAAAAAAGCTGGGCGAAAATGTGTTATGCTTTTTCAACCGTTTCTATCAGTCCTACCACTATTATACCCTTGTCTTTTAGATATTTTTTATTTTTATTTTTTTAATCCGGAATAACAACTAAAACAAAATCAGTTGATCGTTTTTATTCTATTGGATAAAAGTACACATACGTGCATAGATTATAAATAAACATCATAAACTAGCTTTTACTATCGTTAAAGTGACTACTCGTTGCAACTTATGCCCGGCGCAGACAGAGCCGACTCGACTGGTTGTCATTCCGATCGGCTCAGTTTTCAGTGCCTCGTGACACACATTTTGCCAGTCGAGAGACAGTCGGATGCCAGTTGGGGCCGATTCAACACGATAAATCTGCTCCGACCGACCGGGCCCAACTCTAGCCTGATTAAAACCAGTCGAATCGGGTCGAGTCGGCTCTGTTTGCGCCGGGCTTTAAATGGAAGATGCGATAAATCAAGAAAGAAATAATAAATAGTCGAACAGAAGGTTTATGACAGGGATGACATGGCCTGATTCATATTAGTCACAGCATGCTTCAAGGAGTTCCAAAGAAATATGGGGCGATTTGTCGATGTTGTTCCTTCAAGAGAAGGTCGACGATATGCGCTGACCAGTGGTGTAATTTAGATGGGCAAGGCGGGCACCCCGCCTGTATCCCCCGAAGCAATTCTTCCCGACCCTAATGTCCTCTCATTATGTGCTAAATATAAATAAGTTAATACATAACACGAGGTTAATGATTGACACTGGCTGTTCCATCATGAGCTCATTGCCCCACCTACATGCCCCCCCCCCCCCCACCATATTGCCCCCATAGTGCGTGAAGGGTAGCTACGCCCCAACCACTTGCCCTCAAGGTTTCTTGGACATCGTGAAGGTCCCTTGTCCGAATTCATTTCAACTCGTCCTCTCTCGAGTCGGATCTAAGTAAGATAAAGGGGGAAAGGACACATGCCATGCATGGCGAGTGGGTAGAGTGGTGTAGCCACGGGCAGCCCAAAGGGGGAAGGGGGTGTAGGAGGGGGGGGGGGGGGGGGGCTTGTACCTATAAGGGGTAAGCCGGTGCTGAAATGAAATATGGGTGATCTATTATTATAATTATTCATGTTTAGGCAACAAACGATATGTTCGCAGCCCGGTTCGCAGTGGGAATTTACTAAGCAAGAAAATGTTCTTGATTAAATGTGTCACATCATGATTTTGTAAATCATTATGCGGCCAATAGTAGCAAAATGTCGATTTCATCGCGATTAAACTGCATCTGAAAATAATGAAAAAACTTCAGTTGGGGGGGGGAAATATTATGCCTTATATACACACACCAACAAATTATAAGTTTGTTCTGCCGGTCTTCAATTTCGTATCGGTGCTCTCAATCGCGATATATTGTAAACTTACTCTATACCATCTTGACCATTCCACAATCAGATTATTGGTATTCCTTACGCGTACAGATCACATTTTCTTGGTTATTCGAGAAAGATGGGTAAATACACAGCGCATGAAGTTATAGGAATCAGAAACTTTAATTCAGTGAAACAAGATACATGTGGCAGGAATAGCTATATTTAAATTATCAGTGAAAGCGTATGTGCTTGGCTTGATTCCTTTAGCATGCTATCAATTTAACAGCGATCTAATTCGTTAGATTCGGTAATTTATCTATATTTGTATGTAAGCCAATAGTTAATACAGTCAACCCTTTTCTTCTTAGACGACCCGAGAGAAGTAGGGGGAGTGGTTTTAATAAGGAGGTGCCCTTTATAAATATGTTATTGGCCTTATATATGCAGGTGGTCGCTAGAGCAAGTTTGCCTGGGTGTTGGTAACGATGCTTATCTAATGAAGATGTGGAAGTGTTGATCCATCTGATATGGATACAGTCAAACTCAAACCTGTGTATAATCACCACCTAAGGGAAACAAGAAAAGTGGCCTCTACAGACAGGTTATATAACATTGTTTATCTCTTCAGGGACCATTATTAGTGGCCACTATAGACAGGTTAACTCCTATAGGTAGGTTTGACTGCATGTGGGAAAATATGTCGCAGTCCCTGTTAACAGCCATGGAAACAAATGGGATGGTCAGGCATAATGATCGCTTTGGTTGAAGAAAACGTCAAAATATGTTTATATTTATCTCTATACCCGGAAGAAAAAACAAACATTTTCATGGAAGCTGAAAGATTTATACGGGAAAAATAAATAGTGACATATTAGAGCCAGCATGGAGTTGGAAGATTGATCAGCGGTGGCCTTACACTTAGGACTAGTGTGTTTTAACCCGTATCATCTTACAAACTCTAATCCCCGCAGAGTCCTCTGGACATCTTGCCGTATAGCCTATAGGTTAACTGGGTGCTTCCTTCTCATTAATATTCGGTCTCAATCCATCTTACTCCGTCCGCCCATTAGTATCTGTCCTCCTCAAATGTCCTCCTCTCATCCGTTACCATAGCAACCTGCAGGCATCCGGGTGCTCCATTTACGTTACATCCTAGCATCCTTTTCCTCCTCTTTATACAAAAGAGAAAATCTAAATGAAGAATTCTGCGTTAATATCTCGTGCATGGCGTCTTTTTAATAAGAGCACTCCTTTATAAACATGCATAGTGTTACATGTAACGTGTTTAGTATCTATAGCGTGTTAACTTGTACAGTTAATATAAACCTCACTTTTGTTTTTGTTTCCGTTATAAGTTTGTTCAAATTATAATTTTTCCTCTTTTATACTATGTCTTGTCCTTCCTTTTTTGTTTTTATTTGCATATTTTGATGTATGTTTTCCTTTTCATTCTACCTTTCGTCAGCAAGAAAGCGCTTTGTATCAAATTTGTAAAAAGTGCTATATAAATAAGGTTATTATTATTATTATTATTATTATTATTATTAATTTATATAATGTAAATTAGTGGAGATACATTATCTAACAATTTGAAATATTTCTATCCAATAAGATAGTTAACTACTAGAATTAATATTGCTCATGCGCATGAATGTTCTAAACTGGATGGATTGCCTACCGAGTGTCTGTCTTTGTTGCAACAAAAGTTGGTTAAACGATTTTTACAGTTTTAGTCAAACTGAATGTAAGTAACCAAAACCTGCACCATTACATTACAAACTAATAATTATAACTCCACCGTGCTCAAAAGGAATTAAAAAATTACAAACGACTAAGTAAAAAGCATGTTATCATTCAAAAAGAGCTGTTTAAACTAAAGAGGGCGCTTTCAAAAAACGAATTTGTTTAAACCATTTGAAATAAAATATTGTGCATGTGATATTTTGTTGAAATAGTGATTAGATAGAGAGATAATCAACAACTATCTAAAAACGTCTTTTGAAAAATTTTGAAAAGAGGAAGCATTTTAAAACGAATTTTAACGGCTGGTTCAAAATTATCGAATACTTGTGGGGCCCCACATTTATTACAAATGGTTATGTTTATGGATATTTCAGCCATTTCTGAACCGATTTTGATCAAATAAAGTTTATTCTGCCATTAAAATTGTATGCTCTTTCATATTTGACACTCAGTTTTTTATTATCTCACAAAAAAATTATTTTGTGTAGCGCCCTCTCTATCAAAACTCAACTGTCCCTTTAATAACGATCCCATACAAGAATGCATTAGCTGATTGTTATTTTGATGGCCGACTTGCTTAATTCTGCCTCCAGGCCATGCCATTGGCAGTAATCCCTACCGATCCAGATATATCGCAGTATAGTCATTGCATCTATAAAATGAAGGGTATAAAGTTTTATTATTGTGGACATTGCAAGATGTTTGACTGCTTAATTTTGATTGTAATCTAGAGATGTATAGTGGTCAAAAAGGAGAAAAAGTTTGCATGAGTGACCACAGCTAAGAGACGCGTGTCAATAATTTTCTCCCAACGCAACATCCGAATGCATGTTTAAATATCACACACTGTTATTAAGCATGCCAGTTCGTGTCGTTATCTTTACTTTACAAATAGGGTTCATCAATATTGATGTAATGTTTTCCAGGTACACCGACTCGGTCTACACCTGTCTACAGTGACCAATTTTCTTGTTTCCCTTGGGTGCATGGTTAATAAGGTGATCAGACAAGACACATTCCTAATTCCCAACAGCAAACAATTCTAACACTAGTCTGTTCTTTCTACTGCGTTAGCATTTCATGAATGCCTTCATAAAAATTATATTTATACAGATCATACTCCATCTAGGTAATAATATGGAAAAAAATATGGACTAACAGTGGTCCATTTTGAAATGATTTGTTGTTCGAGCCCCCTCACAAAAAGCTTTATGGCACTAGATCACCTATTATGTGAACTATTTCGATCACGACCTTTCAGCTCTTTCGGCTCATCAAAGTTATAAAGCTTTCCCTCGCGTCTGTATACGTCTTATCGAAGTAACTTTCGCTATGTTCACAATACGGTTTTGACTACATGCTCAAGATGTGGTGTCCATTAGGCCTATGGAACGTATGTTATATCATAACTGGCATTCTAAGACTTTACTTCGCATACTAGTAACCGAAGCCCACATAACCCGCAACACGTCCGACCCTCTATACCGTTCTTCTCTATGTACTCTTCCCATAATGCATTAGCTAGATAGATGGTATGGAGGCGCTTTATGGCCGTCACGTGACCATGGTTTGTCGCTGCACATTAGCGCGCTGATCCACCCAGTTGAAAAGGTCACGAGGGGGAGATCGAGAGAGAGAAAACTTTATCTTACGACGACCTACAATTTCACTTGACAACAACGGCAGTCGACGACCATGTCGTGTGGGAAGGAGCTAGGTAGATGTGGCCCGGCGGGGTGAAGGAAAAGGTTAATTACCATCCAAGAAAAGGCGCTTCTCTCTTCCCGACACGTGAACTATATAGCATTCTGTTTCTCCTTTACTACTACTTACATAATATTACTCCTTTACCATGTTTACTACTACTTACATACTATTACTCCTTTACTACTACTTATAAGCTATTCCTCCTGTAATATTACTTATAAACTATTAATATTGTAATAGTATTCCTTCAATATTATGCTAATGTACTATTACTCCTATAATATCATGCCTATGCGAATACTGCATTACTCTAAATCCATTTAAATATTTGATGGACATAACCGCGCGTAGCGCGTGTTCGTGAAATTTTAATGAGGTCTAAAAATGGTCGATTACTCAACTGCAAATTCGTGCCAAAATAATTCAGGGAGTTTCAATTCGTTTTTTTAAAGAAATATGACTGTTTATTTGTTTAATAATTTAGTTTATTTCCACTTGACAATCAAAAAGCCTGTGTGTGCACGTACATGTATGAAGGATAATATCAAAACAATGTCTCTATTTCAACGTACTGAAATTTCAACGACATAGAGATGCGAAACAAGTTATTTGCGGCTTATGCCGAAATAATCCCATGTTCATCTTTTTTTACATCATCTCAAAGGGAAATTGGTTGTCATTAAATTAATAATTTCGAGGAAACTAAGTGCTTATTAGAATCTTAAGTGCCCAGGATCCGGAAACCTGAAAGACTCCAGCCTTATTAGTCGATGTCCTTGGAACGTTATCAACCTCTCCGATGATTAATTTTTATAGTAATGGAGACTGTCTTCTAGTAGTGTCTTCCAATTCTTTGAAAATAATTGTGTCCATCCATGTATTTAAAAGGGTAAGAGAATAGTGCAAAGCATTTTGACTGGAGCTATGGCAGTAAAATACCGGTATAATGCAATTATACCACAACATCGATCTTGTTATACGATTGCTTCACGGATTGTTAATGTTTATTACGATTCTCGCCTCGTTTCCTTTGTCACGTAGGCCTATATTGCTTACGTTTCAGAAATTGTTACCTACATGAAATTTAAATCAATAGTTTAGTCTTTAGATTATTTAATGTGTATTCAAGTTCTGAGTTTTCCTTCGTAGTATATAAGAGAACACAACCGTTTGTTAGGTTATGTAAAAACAGAATTTGGACGAGAATTAAATTGTACATGATTAATAATGTCAAAATGTACCAAAAGTTTAAACTAAAATGTTATTGCCTATACCCTATTCAATCAAGTACTCCTGTATATCACTTTGGTAAAAAATCAATATCTGGGTAACTCATAGTACCTAATAAAATATATAAGACATTGCTTGTTGTGTATTATAGTAGTAAGAAAAGAGACAATAAAACAATTGGGCTCATATATGACTTCTCCTTGATACAAAAACGAGATGATATTTCCACCGTAAATGATCGTCTTCATTTGTTTGTTGCGATATTAGACTAAACACTACATTCAATAATACAATTACTCTCAATTTGATCGACTATCGCCTGTGAGACTATCCGCCAACGGATGAACAGCGCGTGACGTCATAGTCCCGTGGTTGCCTAGCAACAAATGCCCTATTTCATTTACCGGCAGGTGCTATCGGTTGAACCTTTCACACTGTTACCTTTTGAACTATTCTAATGAAATAATAGATTTCCCCCACACAATTGATTGGCCTCTTTTTTGTTTATGGCATTATTTGTTTCTAATGGTTTTCTAATTCATAGACATCTGATTTCAACATTGACTCATTATACAGAAAAACTCAAACTTAATGAGGTATTGCTATTGCAGTTGTGATGTTTTAACGGAAATTAAAAACTTAAGTAACACGTAACATCTGAAGATGTGGTTAACATAGTTATTTTTAAAAATGAGTCGTTATTCACAGCGATAGCCGCAACAAGGGTGATGTATTTAGAGTTTTACTCTGACATAGAAAAACAGCAAAATCAAAACATCAATTTATCTGAAGAGGAAAACACAAATTCAAGTTGCCATATGGATGTAAACAACATCTGTAAAAGGATTGAATAAAAGTCTAAATTTGACATATGGGACACCTTAGTTTTTTTTTTCTCTCGTCCGGTCGACTAAACCAGTAAAGCGTGCATTTGTGGAGCCTTCATGGCTTGAGAGACAGAGAGATTCGATATAAATCGTGCAAATGAGATGAGAGATTCGAGTTGTTTACGCCAAATCATCTCTCCAGCATGCAGCGGCAGTGAACTGACAACAACCGCTTACCCACCCGTACCTATAATGACGTCATCAATCAATGTGCGATAGTGCCTGGGAACGGCAAGTGTGACGTCATAGCGAGATCGAGTGCATCGATCGTGCGCTCTGCTAGTCACGTGTAGTGATCCCGAAAGCCGATTATGTTAATAATGGTTGCAACAACATTTGCTAGTTTACCTATACGCATACCTGTATTTTTAGTATACCCCTCACTCACCCTATTCTATGTTGTACCTAACTTCGCGCGCGCTGAATATGGGTACACTTAGTCGTGCGTACTATATAGGGCCTACTAGATATGCATATGTGTTCTACGCTAAAAAGTGTGCTATAATTCGTCCGCCCATCCATTCTCCGCATATTTGAAGCAGTCAATCAATGTCTTACACACATTATGCAAATGGTTTGACTATTGGTTGTTGATACGAAAGTGATGATCTAACGGACAAAAACGATTGTAGTTTGATAACGAGTCATATTGTGGACGACTTCTGCCAACGGTCGAATACTGGCAATATTACCCTATGTATAAAAATACATCCACATCGGAATTAGATGTCAGCTCTCTTAATTTAGAAGCTTCCCTCTGAATAAACAGGGGATTTGTTGTTGTTGTTGTTGTTTCTTTGTGGCTGCATTGCGGTTGGGTGAAGGATAAATTGATCAGTCACGCTTGCGCTTGGCCGATGTAGGGAGTTATTGTGGCCAAGGCAGGCTGTGAAACACCAGGGGTGAACGTCCATTCTATATGCCCACATAGCCCAGTGGCGTAGCGAGGCGGTTTTTTAAAAGGTGTAAGCAAAGTTCATTTTCTTCCATTTGTAATATTAATTATAATAATGATGGCTACTTATTATAGCGATCGTTCCATCTTCCGACCCTCGCGGCGAATCGCTAGTATTACCATGATTACCCCGGTCATCTGATACATACTGCAATCAATCCGGCCAGCACACAAAGTGCACATTTGAATTCGGTTTGGAATAAAACATTTATGAGAAAGAAATTCTAAATAGTAAGAGGTGGTGGGGTATATAATTATACGATGTTAAATTACTGTTGATTTTGTGGGTGCGGTTCGTTATTCCGAAGGTTCGTTATTCCGAAGGTTCGTTATTCCGAAGGTTCGTTATTCCGAACACGCAAATTTCCTATACCTGAGTGTTCGTTAATCCGAAAATGAAATAGGGTTCGTTAATCCGAACATTTGTTGCATTATTCCGAAGGTTCGTTATTCCGAGGGTTCGTTATTCCGAAGGTTCGTTATTCCGACGGTTCGTTATTCCGAAGGTTCGTTATTCCGAAGGTTCGCTATTCCTAAAATGAAATCGGGTTCGTTATTCCGAAGGTTCGTTATTCCGAAGGTCCGTTATTCCGAGGGTTCGTTATTCCGAAGGTTCGCTATTCCTAAAATAAAATCGGGTTCGTTAATCCGAAAATGAATTTGGGTTTGTTATAATGCTATAATTTCATATAAAGAGATAAAATAAACTTAAATGTTTGATTGGTCTGGCCAAGGGAGGGAAAGGGGGAGGGGTATGCTTAATGCAGGCTGTAAATTAAATAAACAAAACACAAACTATAGTATTATAACAAGCCCGATTTAATTTTCGGAATAACGAACCCGATTTTATTTTCGGATCAACGAACCTTCGGAATAACGAACCTTCGGAATAACGAACCTTCGGAATAACGAACCCGATTTCATTTTCGGATCAACGAACCTTCGGAATAACGAACCTTCGGAATAACGAACCGTCGGAATAACGAACCTTCGGAATAACGAACCTTCGGAATAACGAACCTTCGGAATAACGAACCTTCGGAATAACGAACCTTCGGAATAACTGAACCTTCGGAATAACGAACCTTCGGAATAACGGACTGTAACCGATTTTGTAAGCATTCGTTGCACTTTCTCACATTGTGAACCAATCATTGTTGTTCACATTTGCTAATTCCTAATGATAAGACAATCGTTGCTTGTTTATAACCAGCGACACCAATTAAAACTCATTACTTGAGAGCCTAAAACCCTTGTTGTCTATAAACCATGTTGTAATCCATGGTTTACAGTCATAAGCCTCATTTGTGTTCATCTCGATGAGGTATCCTGCATACAAGTCTACCCACCCCACCCCCTTCGATTACACACTGGATAGTTGCTACACTATATACTGAAGTTTTTTCTACACAAGATTTATTATATGATTAACCGTCTTTTACAACCGCGTCTATTTGTTATCATAATATTATGATTGTAATCATTTTGCAGTCAAAGACCGGTGTCGTGCTTCGCCTACGTTTAGCGACATGTTTTGAATGTCAACAAACCGGGCTACTTGATTTCCATTCCGTATTCTCACGATTCCCGCTTGATTTTGAGAATGTTATTATTTCACATCGAGAGCATTGAACCGTCGAGCGTCCATTCGGCCACCGACATCACAACCGTGACCTGCATTTCTAGAAAATCAATACGAGTTTCATCATATTAAAGGGACTGTCCCTCTTTTACAAAACGTCTGAACAGTTTCCAGTTGACGGATGGGGATGAATGTAACACAAAAACAAAACCAGATCGAACAGCCCTGTAATTTGGATTCTACACGGATAAAAAAACGAATGCATCCCTCCTTCAAACTATATATCGGTCAATAAAAGAGTTTAACTGATTTAGCATAATATTACAACAATGTTGTACTTATTCTTATAAAGGTATTGTGAAGCCGACATTTGTAAAGGTATGTCACGGAAAAAATCTCAAAAAGAAGAATATGTAATTATATGCAGTCAGTTTATGCGAGGTTTGGTTATTTTGTTTAATATTCGGTCATGCTATTATTATATGCGTGCGGGTCACGTAGCTAGCGCGGGTCGCGTAGGGTTCACGCATAACGTTGTGGTACTTTGTGGAATCCGTGTACGAACTTCCTCACTGGGTGAATACACGTAAATGCACAATTAACCGTTGGTTGCGTTTTATTAGTTTTAGGTCTATAACTTCATGAAAAAGAGATTTCAAGCCCTATTTTTTTTTCAGGCATGCTATTAAGAAATTTGGCTTGCAAAAGAGGGAATGTCCCTTTAAAAAGGGTATATAGAGAGACAAATTTGATGTTGAACACAGTCTGCGACTATTATTTAGTTATAGGATGTGATAGCACACTATTACGTAGAATCTGTATTTTATTCGTTATTCCTCCTCTATCATTTTACACTATTTTATCTTCATTTGTATCGAATATTCAGGGGTATCTCATTTGGAATTCTAAGAGTTAACTATAATATATATAGGATCAGCAAGTTCATCTTCATTGTTTGGATGTGTTAACAATTTCGACATTGACATCACTTATCATGATAATATCAATGCGAGATATTTATGTTTTTCTTACCAAGTGTAAAATCCCTCTATTATGAAAATGATACAAACTTACTAACGAATAAATAAAGCTGTGCACTTTTAGAACCTAGTTCATTGTTGAATGGACAAGTAAAACATATATTTGCGTAGATCATAGTCACCTTTATTGTCTCACCAATATGGTGTGTGCTTAAAATAGGCCTGTCGCCTTGGTGGGAACTTAGGTTACGGAGTGTTGTTGTTGTTTGTTTGTTGTCTTTGCAGCGGTATTGATTATTTATAACCGCAATTACGAGCGTAATTACGTTATTCTATATGGGAAATAGACTGAGAGGGGTTGGGCGAATCAACGTCGACCCAAACCACACCAGCACGTCATCCTCCGTATGGGATATTCATCATCGCCCTCGTCATCATCCTCATCTGCGGGAATGGAATTGACATTTATAGGCGACGCTGAGCCGTTAGCTACCAAGGTTCTGTATACACGGTATCTTATACGTGGTACCTTGGCGTTCTACTGCAGACGGGTATAATAGGGGAGGGGTCGCTTCACACGCCGTACCTACATACATAACCGTAATATAATATTGATGTGGCATCGGAGGGGAGGGGGGGGGGGGGGGGGGGTTGCCTTACCTCGCTTATGGCACTATCATATAGCAATAACTTATGAGCTTATATATAATTTACAAGCAGCAGTGATTAAATTAGAACAATCAGAACTGCCCGCATTGCAATCAAGGCATGCTGGGTTTGTGAGGAGTGATGGTAAAGAGCAACACCTCCTACTGGTGTGAATTGATTGGGCGATGGTGTGGAATAGAGCACTAATACACGATGGACTTACTATATTGGCTTGGGAATATTAATCCAAGGCATGCTAGGTCGATTCCTGAACCGTCTTAGATAAACGTTACGACAAAAACGCTAAAAGCACGATGCATCACGCCAGACTCCTATACAAACAAACATGTTTATTCTGTATAAAGTACTATATCTTGACACGACTGAAACTTTCTTTTGAAATGTGATTTTAAAATATGTTGTAATAGCTTAATAGTTTATATATATCAGACCACAAATCATTTAATCATGTTCATGTGACTATTCATTTTCAAAAGTATTCCCAATCAGTTAATTGGCTTTTTAAGACATCGTTTATTAATGTTTTACTTCCACATCATAACATATATATAAGCCTGATCGTCATACTGAAAATTTTCAATGGGATTAAAACAATTATTTAAAGGATTGCTTGTGTGCAATACATTATAACAGTTGTCATAATATGGGTATACAATAACATTGATTGTTTGTATGTATGTTTGTTCGTTTGTTTATTCGTTTGTTTTTTTGATCTTCTTCCCTAATTACAAATCATTTATTGTAGTATACAATTGATTGAAACGTGTTACTGTCCAAAGTAAGCTATCAATCGCAGCTCTTCCTTGAGTTCTATTTCAATATCTACCGTAGATAGCACTTGGATGATTTTAATAATAATAACAACAACAACATTTGTAGCAAATACTGTACTTAAAATAATCCTAACAATAATTAGGATAATTATAATAATATTGATAATAATAATCATCAGCATCATCATCATCATTATCATCATCATCATCATCATCATCATCACCACCACCACCATCATCATCATCATCATCATCACCACCACTACCACCACCACCACCATCATCATCATCATCATCATCATCATCATCATCATCTACATCATCATCATCATCATCTACATCATTATTATCATTATCATCACCATCCAGGATTCGTACTTGACATTTAGTTTCCTCTTTTCCGTCCGGCCACTCCATGTCCAGCATCCGTTTCCCTAGAGGCTACCCCCCTGTCTCTGTATGCCATCCGTGTCTCTAAACTGCTCTTCATCCTGTCCTGTTCCTCTCACAAGTTCAGTAAAGTTATGTAACTTTGTCTATTCTGTAATTTATTCATGTAAAATTTGGCAACATGTAAGATGAATTGAAAAAGTAAAAATTACCACGTATATAATAACAAATTATTATAATGTTAAATTGTCCGATACTATTGAAATAATTTAGGTCCACTAGCTAACCGCATCACAACCATGAGATAACAGGACAAGGTGAAAGTTGTCACGTATTATATTATAATAATTCATGATAATGTGAATAGTCCGATACTATTGAAAGAATTTATAGAACCACCTCTATAGCTAGCCGCATAACAACCAAACACAAAACGTCCCTTTTCTTTTACCCCATAAATCTTGCATTCCGTGCATTCCCTGGCGAGCCAAATTTACTTTGGCAAGTCGCAACCTCTTTCTACCCCTCGCCAATTCATAGACTCGAGTCCCCAGACGCTTCATGAATTATTCTCATCTTGACTGGTCACATGTATAAACGTGAAGTGTCTATAAGGGGAAGAGAGGGCAGTTATGAGGGGTATATCCTATAGAGGTACAACGCAGACCATGAAAACCTCGATTAAACATTCATTCAGAATCTCTCCAGACACTCTTTGACTATATTCATCTCGAATACATACTGCGCTTGATTTCGACTTCCGTCATTGGCAACTTTCGCTTCTTCACAACTTTCGCTTCTCTGTATCTCAGCACATATGTTGTACATAATTGTCACACTCAGAAATCTTTATATTCACTACATGTGAATAATATTATTGTTATCAAATTATTTATAACCAAGAGCATGACATTGCAGAATCATCGAACAAACGCGGAATAAAATTCATCGCCCTTTCGCACCTATAACTGAGGCTATTTTGGTGCGGATATTTATAGCCCAAGCCTTGTTTGTGCGATGGACTTATATTTGGGAATAATGAAAATATTATTATGATTATAACGGACTTTAATTCATAGGCGGATAAGATTAAGATGTAAAAATACATTTTGAGGGAGGACAAATATCCATAGAGGACCTTGTTAACCCGCGGAAATAGCGACATTAACGAAGAGACCCATGCTTAGTGCATGCAGGGATTTGGAACTATGAAGCGGCAACTGACAAGAAAAGCCGAAAGATAATGATCAATTTGTCATTCTCATTGTATGGGGAATACAAAGACAGAAAAGAGAATAACCCATGTAAGAAATTGTTTTGTTCTCTTCCGATTTCCTTTTTGGTTTTTGTTCCATTATTACAAATCGTAATACAAATCATAAAAATACATTATTTTCAGGATATTACAAATCAAATTAAGTAAGTACGTTAATACAAATTTTATGCAATTGACGACTTAATAAATCACGAGAATGCCGTTTCAGCTCCACCCTTTAAGTGAATGATCTGTTCTTCCACGAAGTCCAAGTAAGAAATGTATTAATATATTAATAGGTGTACATTATATTTGTGTATTTCAGGGTTTACTTTCTTATAATTATGAAGGGATACATTATACAATCACTATGTACCAAACCACCAATCAAGATTAGATATCTCGTTTAAGAATCACTGTCTTTTTAAAGACTTATTTTGTTCATTTCCAAACAAATTGTGTCTAATAAATATAAATGATATCTAAAACCTAAAAACGCCCATGTTACTATTGTCCTGATATCGCTTTATTGTTGTTTATTTGTATTCGTGTATTTTTGTGTTTGTTAAAGCGCAATAATTATACATACTATTCCGGTGTAAGCAAGTGCGATCTCACTTTACGTGCGCAGAAATACATGTAATAAGGCTAAATAAATTAGTGTGTACAATGTTTGCCGAAATGAATAAAGTAAATATCACAATACAAACGAAATCGAGGCGATGAAACCGACATATAAAATGATGTTATACTCATATTCCATTAGCATCGTCCTTCTTCTACCACATGGCTCCCTTGCATGTTTCTCATAACAATCGCATGTGCAATATCCGTCCTTTAAAATGTATTTCACCTTGTTCTACCATGTTGTATTTACCTATAATAAATAATGATATTAAACCGTTCGGCTTGAGACCTATGTATACGTAAGTCACTGATTACCAACGTGCTCTCGCCAATTATATTTGCATGAAGCCGTATGCATATATGTGAAATATTAAATCATGGTCAAACGAGTATTAATTTGTGCAAATGTTATAATTTTATAATTTTGGGGAAATTATTCTGATTGAGAATTGAAACATCACTCACTGTTTGTGTTTGTTTATTTTGAAGTCATCCAAATATATAAACGCGCAAAGTTTGATGCGATTTTCCGAAGATCAAAATGAAGGATGTTGGGTATTACTGATGACGTCATACGTGCGTTTGCGCGTGTTTATTCGTCAATATATTGAGACTGATAAATTGATCCAAAATGATTGCTTTGGTAAGGTAATATGCGGCGATATTAGTTTGGCATTGGACCGATCATGAATGGATGATTCATGAATTAGAGACTGGATAGATGGCATGCTGGCTAAAGAATGAATGGACAAAAACAAACAAGTAACGTACTCCAGCAGCCCAGACAATCAACATAACATCAGTCATGTCATTTCAAATCATTGTATTATTTTGTCTCTGCATGAAGTATAGTGCACTTAAAAATAAACATGCAATGTTTGATTGTGTATATATACTTAAATATTAAATAAGAATAGAAAATCATTTGTGGTTGAAAAAGGAATATTCGTGCATTGCGGTCTATTTGGAAAACACAATGTAACATAATTATGTTTGTTATACTTTTCTCTTTCCACATGATTCAAATGAGATGAGATGAGATGAGATTCGAAAACTGAAAAGTCAAGTCTGTATTGCCGTCTCTACTTCACAATGTTACAATTCTTGAAATTAATACATAGTCACGTGACAGGATTTAACCAATCACGTTACTGAATTTACCGGAGCCGTTTTATAAACACTTTTAACTTATACAATATCTTACGAAATACACGTTTTACCATCTTTTTCCTGTATAAATATTATCATACGAAATATCGTTTCTTCGTATATATACGACGTTCACACTATTTGTAAAAATTTAAATTGGCCTTTAGATAACAATTATTATGTACATTAAGATATCACACGAAACGTCGTTCGAAGCTGTTGTGTGAACGACATGTTATCATAAAGACTTCTCGTTTGCATTCTTGACGTCGAATTTCACCATCGCCCTTTGGAAAGCGGAAGAAACATCTGTTTCGAAGAAAAATATGGGGGAAAGAGATTAAGCAAGTAGCTACGTTGTCTCTTAGCAAGCACTCACAGACATTGATAAGTTCAAGAGGTTGATTTATCCGGAAGAAGCTAGTTCCATAACGTGTGTCGCGGATTTGTATTACCACCGCTTTAATAGTTGTATTGCTTTGCTTAATCACCAAGATGGTGCACACGCATCTGTTAATTGCTGTCTGCAAGGTAATTGAAGTCAAATTGGAGTCAAAAAACTAAAAACTGCTCCCAATTACGCTGGTCGTAAGTAAACTTACACATAAAACAGAAAACAAACAATCGCGCACAGTATACAGAGTCAGCAGGAAGATAGTAATTATAATTAACTATGCACAAAAGCACGCACGAACACACGCACACACATATACACAAACACTTACACACACATTCGTGTATGACTCAACATCCCATCTTATACTTTCGATCCGAGGATTTCATATCCGAACAATTCAATAGTATCATCATGATAATTTGTTTATATATCACTATATTCTGCTCGTGAACATCTGCCGCGTGTCTACATGATTTGAAGAGTATCCATCTTGTATCATCCCATCCATCCTTGGTTCCTTATTTTTACCCTCTTGCTTCCAACTCTCTCCCGCCCACCCGCCCATAATTCCATACCTCATCTCTTCAAAATAATATTATGTGCGATATCGCATCATCGATCCGCGCGTCCCAGTTCGCCCGCCTCCCCAATGTGTGTAATCGAATGAAGCCTGGCGCAGCCGGTCCGGGGAACCGCGGCGGCCGAGCATTAATGTAATCAAATCAAATCAAGCCAGGCCGGGCCGGGTCTCCATCATAGATCCATATTTCCATATATACATTCACATGACTGTACTCGTTTCCCGCCAACTTGTTGAGTTTCGCTATAGCTAAACATTGATATGCCTACGTGCATATGTATGCAAGTATACCATTTATTCGCGCCATCTTGCTCAAAATGCTCAATGTCTCATACTCGCATGCTAGCATGTATGTATTGTACCATTTCATTTGTCACGTCTCCGGAAGTAATATGGCAATCATGTTCTATGGGTTACTAGTACACTAGGCAGATATACGTTGTCAATCATTGACCTCTGTCAATCATATATGAAGCCATTGACGGTATTCAATCCGGTTTCACGGACCATTTTCAAACCCACGTAATTGCACCATATTCCGCCAACTTGTTGAATATTGCCCAAACGAGGATAGGCTATCAACGTGCGTGCCAAACCCCTCAAACCATTTATCCACATGCTATATCAATATTATAATGTATTCTAGGCTATGTGGGCTACACATGCTATTAATACGCACTTTTTCACTATGTAAATATTGTTCCTTTTCTTTCAAAATATCGTATATCATTTAGAAGAATCTTAAAATGATGTTGGTTTATATGATTGAAGTCTCAAATATAACTTCTGATAAAGTTCATGGGTCACTTTAATATATAGTACAGCTATCAAACCTTGCTCTCCAGCTGAAGGCATGCCTGCAAGTTTATAATAATTAAAACTATATTAATACCATTAACAATAATTATAACGATTAAAATTATATTACATCCATTTCAGTTATATGGGATAGTATAATTGTATGACGCAGACTATATAACCATATAATTATGCTATTACAGGCACGATATATCAGTCATGTAAATGCGCCATATCCCGCCAACGTGTTGAATGTCGCATAAACAGGGATATGCATGAATACAACTTACAAGCGTACATAATCTAATTATTTATCCACAAGCTAAACAAAGTTATGGGATATTATATTATTATGACACAGACTATAGGTCTATTTTACTATTAAAACAACGTGTCTCCAATAGCAATCACGTGCAGCAGACATACTTTACATGAATGTACGGTATATGTTGTCGGTATTGGCTGATGGGCATGGTGTTAACATAGACATGATTTATACCTGATGATGGGCACTTTCATAACTGTCTGTTGGTGCATGTGCTCATAATGATGTTTTTACGCTGAATTCTCCTGATTATGTGACAAGTGTGATTATGTGTAAAGTTTTCTTTAATTTTGATGAATATTGTAAAAAAAAAACAACGTTCAATTATATGAAGCAAATGGGACCTCAATCAAAATGTTCATAATTGTATGTTATATACCTACACCCTATTTATTGTGTTGAGTGGCTCGTTAAATATAAAGATAATGTTAGTTGTACATTATTTTATTGAAACTCTTTTTATTCAATTTATAAATCGCCTTATATGTTTATGACTAGATGACATGTGTTCATTGCATTTACTGCGGTGAAAGTATTAGGCCTATTTCTAGTAAAGCTTATTGACGGTACCACATAATTCATGGTTCATCATGTTGCATTTTTTCATAATTGCATCATAAATTCATGAGCGGGTTTTCTTTGTAACGCAATATGAAATATAATACATAGGCACACAAAGTTCACCATTATACTTAGGTATAACCATAGAATCATGTAAGTTGCCTAACATAGAGGGCGGCATGCGAGAATTAAAGATAGAGCTGTATGATAAAAAGACGCGTAGGCCTATATTTTTCTTGGCTCTAGCTGAATATAAGCAATTATGTTCCTCCGTAAGTATGCACAATGATCGTTACTCCATGCCGTTACATAGGGAAATAAGAATAATTTTGATAAACTAATCGCCAATATATTTTGCTTCAGGATAAATGTAGCGCATGAATGTACCAATTTAATTATCAACTCGTGCAATCTATGTTCCTATAAATGATGCTTTATAAATCTGGTTAGAAAGTGCAGCAGTGCACTGTAGATCTACAGTAGTAAATATGTATTTCACGAAGACAGTATGCGTATCAGTGGGTGGTGAACTTTCCACGCACTGATGCAATGAGTCTGTATTGTAGAAGTATAGGCCGGGTGGGAACTGAATAGTTTCATCAATGCACCATTGTCTATAAACAGCTCAATATTAGTTTATTCTTTACACAGTTGTTTAAAAAGTTGAAACCACTATGAGGCCATCTGTTCGACTCGAGAAGTTATATAAGACTCTGCTTCATGCTGCAGTTCAATAATTACTTCATTGTATTTGAAAACAAATTACATTTCTCCATGATTACTGCAGAGAAAAAAATAAAACACCAGTTATGCACCTTTAAAAGTAATGTTATTGCTATGAAAACATGGCGACCACTCGTCATCACGATATTAGCGATATAAACGCATCCAGCAATTTATAACGGTGGGCTGAATGGTATGGGTATATTATATATCGTGTCCCGGGAGATCTATGGCATGCTACAATTATACAAATTAAACCAATCGATCGTTTCTCTGCATCCTGCGCGGACCATCTTCAATCACCCCCAGGGAATCTGGCCGACGGACACCCGCTGCCCTCGGCTAGCAATCGCTAGACACCCTCGTCCTCATCTAATTTCAGACAACCATCTCCCCACACCGTCTGTCACGCGAAACACGGTCTTCAGCGAAATTGGTGTTTGGCGTTACAAGGTTTGCAGTTAGGCATACCTGGGAGACCCTCTCGCTGCTCAATCTATAGAACTCAGATATCTATGGTAGATCAGAGTTAAACAGAAGAGGGAAGGAATACAGAACGTTTTAATGATATGATTTTGAATTTTCCCTCGCGGATTTCAATGAAATAAATCTAAAACTAGGCTTCTGTTTCCCGAAAAGCGGCTGGGGTTTGCCCAGGTCAGTTTTGTTTTGATAAGTTTGCGGACTATAGCGGACGTTCTGTGTTTTAATTCCTTCTTTCTTCATCATAATTTCACCAAGACATGCATCGTATGCTGCCAAAGGCGGCGTACGCTTTGCTTCATCGCGTCACCGTTGTCAAGGCAACGGGTGCTGCGGGACATGCCCCTTACGATACACGCTTGTCGAGCCTTTTTCGTTTTTATCAATAATGATTTATCCGACATCGTATTGTAACTTTGAGTCAGTCAGTAGTTTGCCACCAGTAAGTTACTGCAAGGGCACGCCTTCAATCAGCCCCCATATTGTTAAATGGGATTCAGAAAACTAGTAGAATAATTAGGTCGATTTATTACGTGTAAACTATACACACACATACACATACACATACACACACCACCAACACCCACACATGAATACGCACACACAAAGACACACACGCACACACACACACACACACACACACACACACACATACGCACACACATACACACACATGTACGCACGCACGCACACTAACACACACATACATAAATACGCACTCTCACGCACACATACACACGTACACATTTACACACATACTGTCCTAAAACATACATGCATGCATGCACACTCAAAAGTATATTTATACACACACTATACATATTGTTTTGTATATTACTAAAACGTATACAAAACATATTGTTGATAGATCTATGCTAAATGTGGTAACACATTTATATTCGGCAAGCATACAAGGATAATGATCTCAGCCACAAAAATACTTATCCTCACAATGACAAATCTTATAGCTTTGCTTGGAGCTTCTTGTGCTCCAGATTGAATAAATAATCACAAATTTATTTTCGTCTTGAGGCGTCCGCTCTGCATTAGATGAGCCAGATAAGACCTTGCTGTTAACTATTTCTTCGTCAACCTGTATTTATCTTTTATTTTTGTAGCAGGTGCATTGGCCAAATTTAGCAATAGTTTTGTTTAGAACGATCCAGCGTCTCGGCCGATTGCCTAAGGGCCTTTGGTGGATGATGGTTATGTATTATTAGGTCGTTAATAGTGCCACAACATGCATAACAAACGACAGTAATTAAAGCACATAATCCCACACACGAAAAAACACAAACACACACACACACACACACACATATATATATACATATATACACACGTATATAATATACACACACACCCACAAACACATAGCGATATCAAACGACATGATAACATCCTTTAATATCAGCAATAAATCGACTGTGACGTACCAGTAATTTAAGGTGTGGCTTTGTATTTCATGTTTTTCTGTCATTATATCTCCATGACAACCGTAACTAACGGGCAAATTAATGTCCTAACGTACTCCCACAAGCAAGGTGTGACAGAGTGTTGTTTACAATTAATTCGCATCGTTCATGATTTATGTGTTGAAGAACGGACGCTTTAATATTTCACCTCAACAAAATGCGGGTCAGACCGCAATGTCCCATTTTCCATATTGTCGTATCGTATCGCAATCGCAGGATTTCTGATTCAATTATATATATATAACTAAATCATTAATACCTTTCTGGAGGCTCCTTCACAATGTTTTTATGCCTCCGCCAACGAAGTGGCCGGAGGCATTATGTTTTCGGGTTGTCCGTCCGTCCGTCCGTACGTACGTCCGTCCGTACGTACGTCCATCCCGTTTTCGTTCTCGCGATATCTCAATAACCGGTTGACGGATCAATTTCAAACTTGGTATGAGTGTACATATTGGGGTGACAATGATCTGTTTAGATTTTGGGAGTCATGAGGTCAAAGGTCACAGGGCACAATATATATGCGAAAAAAAGCTTGTTATGGCAACATCTCAAGAACGGAACGTCAGATTTCAATCAAAATTGGTATGTGAATGTATCTAAGGGAGCTAATGAAGCCGTACAATTTTGGGGTAATGAGGTCAAAGGTCAAGGTCACAGGACTCAATAAATGCATGCAAAAATAGTTTGTAATGGCAAAATCTTAAGAACTGAATGTCAGATTCCAATCAAACTTAGGTACCTGAATGTATCTTAAAGAACCAATGAAGCCATACAATGTGGGGTTCACGAGGTCAAAGGTCAAGGTCACAGGACTATATATACATACATGCTAAAATAGCTTGCAATGGCAAAATCTCAAGAACTGAATGTCAGATTTCAATCAAACTTGGTACCTGAATGTATCTTAGGGCACTGATGTAGCCATTCAATTTTGGGGTCATGAGGACAAAGTTCAAGGTCACAGAATTCATAGATGTGAAATAGCTTGTAATTGTAAAAACTCAAGAAATGAATGTCATAATTCAATCACACTTGGTACCTGAATGTATCTTATGGAGCCAATGTAGTGCTACAATATTGGGGTCATGGGGTCAAAGGTGAAGGTCACAGTGATATCTCAAGATCTGGTTGATGAATTACGATCAAAATTGAGTTTACATTTAATTAATTCAGTGCATGTTAATTTTGGCTTGATATAAAAAAAATTGCGTGATAGCGGAGGCATAATTTTCGACTGCTCGCAGTCGAAGATCCATCTAGTTTTTATTTTTTATTAAAATCAAATTATAACGATATTTTTGTAATCAATTACTTAAATACCTGTGTATTCTTATACGATGAAGTAATTAGATTCATGTCCTTTATCTATGTTTATATTCCACAACTCTTCACTGTCGATATTTTTACAAACTTGAGACGGGTAGCCATATTAAAACCATTACACGCTTTGTGAATTCCATGTCAAATATTTCTTTAACGATAATCCTAATATATACTAGAATGCTCCCCAGTGAGTTGATATGGTGTACGGGATAATTGCGCGGATGTAAAGTGCACCTGATGACTAAAAGTAAATCTGTGACTCTCTTTCCTCAAACCCACAAAAAGTCGCCAGATATGTTTGTGTGCTATGAGCCAAAATGTGTGAATCATGCTAAAAAATGAAAATTTTGAACTTTACTTTTCCTGAAAGTATAATCTTTTATCTGTCAACTATCAAAATATGGAGTCTTAAAACAAAGCCAAAGCTGAGTTATAAGCAGTTTTCTAGACCATGTTTTTTCGGAGTGACTCATGTTTTGATCAAAAATCTAAAAATCAAAAATCTAATGTTACAGCCCTTAGAAACGATGTGGTAAGCCCTACATAAATGCAATTTAGTATTACTGTCGTTCGTTAGTATGTACCATTGGCATTGTCATACCGTAGTGCATTATCAAAGCAAACTTATATTGATTTTGATTTTGTTTCCGCCACAGCTTTTCCTTGTCGACAACTGCGCGGACGAGTGGCGGATAGCGATGACGTGGTCGAGGTGTGCGCTGATCACGGCAGAGCTGGTCATCTGCGCGGTGCACCCCATCCCCGGCCACTACCAGTTCAACTGGGTCACGCGGTGGGCGTTCACGCATGAGGAACGCAGTGCGATGGCCGACGTCGACATTTTTCTATCCATACCCATGTTTTTACGCCTCTACCTTATTTGCAGGTATATCACACATTCTCTTCATTTTAATAAACCTATAATTAAACAAATAATAATGAATTAAACTAGTACTAAGCATGTTAAAGTATTTTTGTTTTTGTTCTATTATCAAGCACTTTGTAATAGTCCGTTTTACTTGCGGAGGATTCAAATGTGTTTTTTTTATTTTTTTTATTATTATTGTTTTTTTGTTTATACAGCTTCTCCCCCCCCCCCCCCCCCCCCTCAATATTTTGAATGGGAGGATCTATTACCCATCTATCTAATGTGAAATCATTTAAGCCATTATGATTCACAAAGAACAAGTAAAATAGGGTAAATATATCAACAACATAATTTGGTTTTGATGGAGACATCTAGTATGGGAAGGAGAACAATACCATCATTCTGAAAGGTAGTAGTTATAATTATATACAGTATGAGTTCAAAGAGACTCGATTTTCTACAATCAATCATATTCATACAAATCAATTATATCAGAGAAATGGAAAATTATGTATAACACAATTGAGTTGCATGCCAAATATAATTCAATAGAACAAAGATATACGTGAGTACCAGAAAATAAATGTTTTCGGCCAGTATAAGTGAGAGCTCACTTCCAAAAGGCGCTAAATCCACTTTCCATAAAAATTGAGTTAACGATATATCTACATGTATAATCTACGTAGCTATCTAGGAGTTCAATTTTCACATTCCCATAGGCACGTGTACAAAGTGGGACAAAGAAACCTGTTTTCCTCGGAAGTTGAAAAAATGGATCTAGCGCCTTTTGGTTGAAAGCTCTTCATATGTATCAACAATGTAAGCAGGCCTCCGTTATATTAAGCAGCAGCTTGAAGGGATCGTCAACCGAGCTACTGAAAATAACACAGTTTATCATTCAATGAATATATTGCATGATAATCATGATATCAGTTCAATTATTACAAATAATTATAACACAGCAAATCAAACAATTCTCTAATTCTTTAAGTCTTTAATTCCATATTAAACTATAAAGTAATAGTAGTGCACGTGGTGAATGTGTTGTTCTTGTTGTTGTTGGTGGTGGTGGTTTTGGTGGTGGTAATAGGTGTAAAACGTTTTTCTTTTTTCTTTTTTAAGTTCTTACAAAATAACAATAACCTCTTTTCCTCCACCTCTTTACACTTCATACAGAGTCATGTTATTACACAGTAAGCTATTCACAGACGCTTCATCTCGTAGTATCGGAGCCTTGAACAGAATCAACTTCAACACGAGGTTCGTGATGAAGACCTTGATGACGATTTGTCCTGGAACCGTTCTCTTGGTCGTCACGATCACTCTCTGGATCCTAGCTAGTTGGATCATGCACGTGTGTGAAAGGTAATTCATATCAATACAACTTGCATGTGAGAAATATGATAAATGATGTCAGGTTTGTGATACTGTAATAACTCCTTGATGACGATCTGACCTGGAACCGTTCTCTTGGTCGTCATGATCACTCTCTGGGTCCTGGCTAGTTGAATCATGCACGTGTGTGCAAGGTAAAATACATAGTACATGTTTAAAAACTTTTTAAAAACTAATGAGAGAAAAAATATACATTTATAATTCAGAGATTGTGATAATCATGATAATGGAAATAAGCAATTAAGACCTTCCACTTTCATTTCAACTTAAGCCGTGTGGACCATAATATTACAAGAGTAGTGTTCCATAATGATCTTAGCAATAATTACGTTGATTAAATAAAGGCGACATATGCAACGTAAAGGTTACAGCATGGTCATTGATTGTGGCATCGGTGTTCTTGACTTCGTATATTAGTGTACCAGTCCGGTCAAGCCCCACGCACACAGTGGCAATTTGAAGGTGAAATGCAACCAAGTGGCCTTTTGGGAGAAAATCGCTTTGGACATTCTGATTCGTTTTAGTTATTTTTGTCTTGTTCTTTTGGCACTTTCTTTGCGCATCGTTTATTTCATGTTAAGATTGCCTATTAAAGGGAGGGTGGCATGTCAACCTGGTTCGATATGTAATGAGGAAGAACGGTTGTTGTTGGTAATCGTAGACCTGGCAGAAAACGTCTTCGAGTACTGTACGAGTTTACTTCTGTGCATCCATTGCACTGCCTCTTGCTATATCCTCTATACGATAACTTTATTTAATCGTTCTGCATCGCGGAGTAATTCTATTGCATTTGATTTGATACATTTTTGTATTTTCAACATAATCTCATAATAATACAAATAATCGCACAAATGATACCACATTCGTTGCGAAATGTTGAGCTAAATCGATTGGATTCGCAAAGATTGTCGCGTCGATTCGTTCATTTACCAGGTTTGGGTATGGACCTATATCGTTGTGCCGACTTCGTAATGGTTGCTTGCGGTTCTCTATAAGAAACGCCAGTATGGGACTGGGGCTTCACAAGGCGAAAAGTTGTTCATCGAATTTCAAGGCGTAGTTATTGAATTTTCTAAAAATGTCCGCCCTGCCGTCCGAGAGCTAGAAGGCGAAGGTCATACACGCGTGCCCTTCATTGTCAAGGCAAAATGTCCGATGTTGATAACTATTTTAGGCACCTGGATCGTGATCCCTATTCGACGGTCTTATTTATAACGTAGATGTAAAAAATATTCTGCATGCCGCGTTATTTACCAGGTTGGGGCGAAAAGAAATTGATCGCCCCTGCGGAACCTGGCAACGATGCTAGTATAGTGAGGGAACCGATTCGTTAATTAGCAGCATGTCCATACGCATACGCGTCCCAGATAACTCAATTCCCTTCTACATGTTCTCGAATGGGGTGTAACAGGTCGGTATCAACTCACAAGAGGGAATGGGATTGGGAGGGGGACATGGGTTGAGCCCCCATATTCGATATAATGTAGTTTATTTACCCCCCACCCCCCCCCCCCCTCCCGCCTCGAAAAGGTAAACATGAGGACGTCAGTGAGGGGTGAACATAACCCCTCCCCCCCCCCCCCCCCTAAAATACTAATGTCACTGATCGAATGTTTGCGGTTGAAGAATAGATGGATTTCTCCCATGCGCACCCTCTCTTTCTACATACCTATAATTAGTATACATCTTTCATCTCCAGGCTGTGTAGCTCGTTCAGTTGTTCGTATTCCGTGGTCCCCGGTCAATTTATTTTCTGTTAACGAAACGTTTTATTTGCGGAGTTGTAACAAAATGTTGAACATAATTGAAACAAAAATCCAAAGTATTGATATTTGAAACCAATAGGATCACTTTCTTTAAAGATTAAGCAATGGTTCACTCTAGTAGCTGCCTCCTTCTCGTATTCGTTCATATTTAAACTCCTTGTCCCGAATTCTCATCAGTGGCTCAACTTGAGCCCGGCCTAAAAAGACAAAGACTACCGGTAACCAGTTAAACCATTTTGCACCTGCAGACCAGTGCTATTCGCCACTGGATATATTCTAATTGTTTCCTTTCATTATCCAGTCAATCCCTTTAGTTCTGCTTATGAATTTACAAAGGGTTGCTTGCTATTTCAGTAACAGTATAACCGGTCACCAGCAATACAATGTCCAGGATGATCCAGGACGCAATTTGGCTGATGACCGACTATACTATGACTGTATTTCTAGTGGCCTATTGTCCTGATGTCTATAAGCAGAACTCAACGGATTGATTGAATAATGAAAGGAAACAATTGGAATATCTCCGGTGGGGAATAGCAACAACACAATAGGTATGCAGGTGCAAACTGGTTTAACTGGTTACCGGTAATCTTTGTCTTTTTAGACCGGGCTCAAGTTGAGCCACTGATGAGAATTCGGGCCCTTAATTTTTAATTATTTGTGCATTTATTTATTTCATCGATTTCATACATACGTCCACACAGTGTGGTAAAACCCCTAAATCATGTTCAATTGCAAGTTAATGTGTAAGGCATTGTTTGTTTTCAATCTACGAATATGGCCGTAATCATTTCCCCATCCCTAAAACATGCTACGATAGTTTATCATGAAGGGATGCCCGGATGTGATTTGAAAATACTAGTAGATGCCTCGAGTATACATAGCGGCATTACTCTGTTTCCAAATATGTAAATTGGGTCACATAATCGTATGTTTCATCGAATAAGTTTTCTTTTAAAGTGATCCATTCACTTCACAAGATTTTTGTAATAGTGATATTTGAGACTTCAGCCATATAGCAATATGAGTATAGGGTTCTTCTGTTTCATAGCAAACGAACCATGTTTACCTATAGCAAAAAGTGAACACTCATGACAGAAATGTACCACATTTTCCTAATGACATTGACTGTAATCGAAAAGCGATCCAGGACGCTTTTTATCAAATAATAAAAATCACCATAATTAGAGAGATATTTTAGAATTTAAACCTATTTTGCTCTTCTGTTACCATGAGCCAAACAGCAAGGTACGAGATAAATGTGAAAGCTCCAAGTGATTTTGTTTGAATATGACAAAGTTAATGGACTAAACATGTAAACAAAACAGCAGCATCAACCCCCAAAATAACATGAAGTGCAATAATAATGTAGACCAAACCGTCATCATCCAAACATGGGCCTCTTGCCAAGGAAGCTGATCTGCTCGCGGGACATCCTCGTCTTACAAACAGCTTGTGTTTCTACAATTAACTGGTGTTTAGGAGGGGGAGTCCCGTTACGGTATATTAACGGTATCGCCGCCAGAAACAAGGAGGGCATTGGAGGGACACGGCGCATCAACAGTGACACAAATAGCGATTGACGGGGTCGTTAAGTTGTTAGGGTGTTGCTGCTCCTGTGTTTTTGTTTATATAATTATATCTTTTCCGTTCTGCGACCGATTAATCTGAACATTCATCAACATTCGACTACCTTCGATGTATCATGTTTATACAAACTAATGCCATGTAATAATACATAATTATATATTCTATTTGCATTTGTCACGTTAGCATAAAGTATTAGTGTGTTATTTCCCCGTTCTCATCTTGATTCTTTTCCCATGTTTACATTAGTCTAACTTTGTCAATATCAAGTAAAGTTTGCAGAGATGCTCGGAGGAGAAACATGAAGCTATATTAAGGGATCCCTACAAAATACCTAGTTCTAAATAGTTATATCCACGTCGGTTCGGTTATTAATGGCCTCTCTTCCCATGAACTTCGTGGACATGTGGAGACGAAGTAAAGCGAAACTTGAGATGGCTGTTATAATTGGTATGGCAATTGGGGATGTTGATTAGGTCATAAGGTATCACCAAAGAGGTGTTCATAAATGTTGCATTTGTTTCATTAAAACCATCTCGCAAGGGTTTAAGTAAACGATCTTCATAATATTAAATGTACATGGGTATTGAGTGCGGTTATAAATGACCGCTCTTACACTCCACTTTCTTGGAGACGATGAAATGCGAAGCCGGAGATAGCTGATACTTGATTTTGGTAATAAAGGGTTTTGGGGGAGGTCCTTAATTCAGTCAACAAAGTGTCAAAAGAGTTTTAAAAATATATATATTAAAACTAGTATTTGAAGAGTGAGTGCGATTACGAATAACCACGATAAACGCTCCTCCTCCATAACAAAAACAATGCGAATTTAACTGAAGATGGTTGTTACTTGATATGACAAAAACGGCGTTACTGAAGTCTCTCAAAGTGGTGTCCATAAATGTTGCATTTGTCACGTCAATAGTTTGACAAGAGTTAGATAAATTGTCTTATTTGTTTAACTATATTTTCTCAGTGAGTGCGGTTATGAATATAGCAACACTACCACTACTCCTATTATCTTTAAAACGAGTTATACGAAACTGAAGAGGGTTGACACATGATATGGTAATAACATGCTTGTCGATGATATGAGGTATATTTTACCCCTCGCTAATGTCTGTCCAAAATAGTTCATAAAATGTGTGTTTATTCCCTTGTCGGTGTATCTAATATGTATCTATCTTTGATCTTGATATGTTCGGTTAGTGTAGAATACATTTCATTCATCCTATTCACTGTTAAAACGCTGTGTAAACAAATTCAACAACTTGTTGAAATTTTTTAACAACCGCTGTTTGACATATGAACCATCCAACTGTTGTTGAAAACATTCAACAACCCCAGTTGTTTAAAGTTTACACAACTGTTGTTTTAATTTGTTCTACAACTGTTGTTTAGAATAAATTTCAACAATCCCGTTGTTGAAATAGCACATACAAAACAAGGGTAGGATTCGAACCGGGGGTTTCATTCTCTACCGCGCTATCTCGGTTCGCTTGGTTTGTTGACGGGAAAAAGAGGTTTTGACGCGGTGATTTTGCGGTCGAACCTATCACGTGATTTAACACGTTTCAACAGCGCTTGAACAATGGCTGCTTAACACAACCCTTGTTTGTACAACTTATCATGCAACACCTAAAGTTGTATGAAAAGATTTAACACCCATTTTTGCACAGTGGTTTTTTACACAGCGTTTTAACAGTGTTCTTTCTCTTCTAATCTCTTATTATCATTATTTTCCTTCTTCTTAACCTTCACCATCTACCTCTTCTCATTCCCCTTCTCCCGTCTTCCCCCTCCTTATACACCTCCTTGTCCTCCTCCCACTCCTTCTCCTCCTCCTCCCCCCCTTCTCCTCCTTCTCCCCCTCCTACTCCTCCTCCTCCCTCCTTCTTCTCCTCCTCCTCCTCCTCCTCCTCCTCCTCCTCCTCCTCCACCTCATCCTCCACCTCATCCTCCGTACCCTTGCCTTTCGTCTTCTGCTTGTTCATTCCCATTGTCATGCTCGTTTCTTTCATCTTCACTAACTGCTACTGTTGTTCTCTGTATTCAACAGATATCACGACAAAGATAACAGCGAGATTCTGAACGCCATGTGGATCGTGTCGATTACATTCCTGTCCATCGGGTACGGTGATATGGTGCCAAACACCTACTGCGGGAGGGGTGTAGCAGTCATAACTGGTATAATGGTACGTACTCTCGCTTTACCACTTACAATTATTTTAGGCCTGGTCACATATCACCGGATAGCGTAGACGGGTGCCCGACGAAAAGAAAATTTGCAAAGTCAAATTTGCCGGTGGTGAAAGTCGTCTCCATTGCTGGCATGCACAAAACATTTCGCCGTATAGAACAACGTACATCGCCCGACAAGGAACGGACAGGAAACGCATACAAACGGAGACGAACCGGCATCCGTCGGGCATCCGTTTACGCTATCCGGTGATATGTGACCGGGCCTTTAACCTTTATGTGTATCTGTATCTTTATGTAATTATTGGTTAAATGAAGATCCATCTGTTTTCTTCGAACATATGAAGATTAACTATGGCATTATTTAATCTGACATACCTAAGTCATTGTTAGGGGGCAGTATTATATATACAGGTGAACCTTAAAGAATCCACCTGTTCAGTGTGTATCAGACTGAGATTATCCAATTTAACCTATTCAGGGCTAGTCCAGAAAGTACTCTGGTTGTGTCAATATACAGAATGCCTGTAATACCAACATTCGATAGTGTGGAAAGGGTTAAGTGGCGTGAGTGGGAATGCGGTTCATCGATTCCATGTCATGTCAATACAGTTCGCTCATCCTCATCAGTCGCGCGTTCCGGTGTCACGCTAAATCCGTACGCGCTGCGAAATCCGTACGCAGTCGCAAATACGCATGCGCACCTGTGGGAAAATTGCCTGCGAAATTCGTTCCCATTCATGCCATTTGTAATAAAGCATGCAAAATGCCTCCTTGAGGCTCCTTGCGGCACAAAGTGTTGTCAAAACCAGACGGTGGATTAAGAAAATCCATTCACGTCATTTAAAAATTTGATAGAACATGTGTCAATTTGTTATTAGCATGAAATTGCGGCGTAATAATGGTCACGAATTTCGCAAGACGGACACAAGACACACCTCCAAATGTCATGCGCATTTGCTACTGGGTACGGATTTCGCAGGTCACGGATTTGGCACCACACCGGACAACATTAGGGCTAGACCTCTCTAGTCTTTATATTATAGTTACTCTATGGCTAGACCCACGGAAACGCATTCACCCAGATTCAGCGAACCTCTGACGTAATCCGTAACGATTACCGTACATCGATGCGATTTGATGCAACAGGTGGCGGGAATCAAAGAAACAAAATCAATGTTGATGGTTTGATATGACGCGTTATGGAACACTTTATAGACAATCATGTGACCTATTCATCAAGGGGAACCACTTGTTGTTGACGCTGGAGCTGGGGAAGCAGTTTATGAAGTAGAAATTATAAACAAATAACTTGAATTTGTATTTGTATTTATTTATTTACCAATTTAACAAAATCATATGTTTACAATATTTATCAATGATTATTACAGTTAAGCTTATCTGAAGGTCTAATGTTTGTAGACTGTGATTGACATTTTGGGGCAAATCACTTTTTTTATTTCATTTTACAATACAACTTTTTTTTCTTCTTTTCTCTCCATTATTTCAATTATATTTGTATCCATTCAAGACAATTATGACATTTGAATTTAGCATAACGTGCATTCTGTGTATAGACACAACCTAAGTATTCGGGGACTAGTCCTATTATTATCGAGAGTAGTTTTATCCTAAAGAGAAATAAAGGCAATTATCCACCAGAATAGTTTTCTTTCAAGCATCAATACATCAGAATAAGAGCTAGAGCTATGGAAACATGCATAAATAAAAAACTGAAAAGGAAACTGAAAAGATTAATTACTTAGACTATACAATATCTATGTTATATATTTACATTGTGCATTGTATCCTATGACCGGGGTAATAATATACAACTAACGAATGGGCTTAAGCGCTTAGAGATGATTATCAATAGGCGCCATATAAATCGAGTATATTATTATAATTATTATAGGTTTTCTCGCTCAATTTGACACTTTTTTCAATCGAATTCATTAAGGGTCATTCAAATTCACGCATTGCCGCGTAATCGTTGGTATCGTCTTTCAAATTCCGAATAAGTGCAAACGAATTCATGCATGTACGCATAAGCTTTCGTGAATAGACACAATAGTTCAATAATTCGCGAATGTGCAGTAGCGCCAGCGTGAACTACGTGCGATTTTGAATGACCATTGATGAAAAGGTATGCTCTTTGTGCAAATTCACTTGCTCAGACGTGATTTTTAACGACTATTTACGAATTCGAATGCTGTTTTGACAAGGCGATCGCAAATCGCGCGAATTCGTTTGCTCCTTATATCAATTTGATTGTCACAATCGCGAAATTGAGAGGGAAAACCTATATTATTATTTAAGAGTAAAATAAGTGGGAAAATTGCTTGTCAGTACCTATACATCGAGCCCTCTCTACAAGCATGAAAATGGACCTTTTGTTGAAGTGGGTCGCATGTTTCACTGTGATGGGGTTTGAAATAAATCGGGATTGATGGTGGGTGCGGGAATGGATGCACCGATCGGGTATTTTATATCAATCTCGTAGATTTAACCTCAGACATTAATGTATAGTAGACAAACAAAATAATGCATCTTTGGGATTAGACAAGAGACAACCGATGTTGATGTTTTGTTTGTGACGTGTATTAATATAATAAAAGACAAAGGTCTCTTGCTCCAGACAGTATGAATAGACTAACAACATCAATTGTGTTGTTCTTGTTTTGTTATTATTGTTATTGTTGCAGATGTTGTCTCGTTGCTGATCTATCGTTGTTAAAGCTGTGCTTTTGTTATTGTTTATGTATGGCAGTTGGGAATAGGTGGAGTGATTACAATTAGGGGATATTTTGTGAATGTGACTTTGACTCTGTCTTGGGGATCAAGTCTTCAACATTACCAGCATATCGGAGGCGGCATTACAAATTGGACGAAACAAAATGAATGTTGTTTTTGTTATGACTTTAATGAAATACTTAGATGATATTTCAATGCTGCAGGGTGGGGGTGTTCGTGGCTGTGACTGTATAGTGTCCTTCTCAGGGATCAAATCTTAAACATGGACAGTGTAGTTCAGCAAAGTAGAAGCAACAAATAAAATGTTGTTTGGTTATGACGTGGATTAAGGAGATATGAATTAATCCATTGCGGCAGACACTTAACCGAGAGGGCGGCAGAATCAAGGTTTCTATTTCTTTTCATAATGTGATGGGGTAAGAAATACATACACGTTCTAAATTATATTCGAGGGAAGATGACGTTTAATAAAGAACTAATATTGTGGCGTCGCAATAATAATTTTTCAATTAATTATTCAATTATTGAACCCAACTTTGGGCTGATAAATTACCTGAGCCAAATACTAAGTTAATTGCCTTATTGTTTTAGTTAAGTATTTCATCGAGATCCGGACAAAATGTCAAGTGCTTGGATGATTATGGAGTAAATGTATTTAATATATAAATATGCAGCTTATACCTAGTACCTGCACATTGTATCTCGAATTAGGTACATAATTATGTATTGATATGAAATTTCATGCGACTCTGCTCCTACGTGTACCCACTGGCCATGTTATTTTTCTGGACATATACGGTTGCCATAGCAACGTGGAACTATTAAACAGAGGCGCCTGAAGCTACTTGTATGATGAAATTATACACACACATATAAGCCAGTAATTATATTGATTCAAGACATATTGCAGTGCCCATCACCGATCGGGGAAAGTGAAATTAAAATTGAATATTATAGTGGTAGGATCTGTGACCACGCATAAATAAAATATCACAATATAAAACAATTATTTTAATTGCACAGGCGAAGTTTGTAAAGTAATAAGTCGTATTAGGGTATAGTAGGGCTTTACATGCAGTTAACTCCTTGAGTGCCAAGGTCGAATTTTTGTACTGCACAATACACATAAATGCCATAGAGCTGTAAAATTCCAGGCACTCAAAATGTTCACGCGATGCCTCCTTTAGGTGTGTTATTCCCGGAGAATTGATACACTGTTACCAAGAGTATGTATGTAATGGGTTAACCGTATCAGTGATAACTGATATTCATTACAGGAGCGCAACAAAGGACAATCCGAACTGAGGTACAAATTAATGAGGAGTATTAAAAGTTTCCATGAGCGGAGTAGAAACTCCAAACTATAATATTCCTTAATAGTAAATATATTACTCATTGCGGATATAGTATCGAAAATAATATCGCTAGTGATATTCGTTTGTCTCGCAATGTATGGTCAAAAAGGAATCTAAAAGATCAGAATTGATACACTGTTACCAAGATTATGTATGTAATGGGTTAACCGTATCAGTGATAACTGATATTCATTACAGGAGCGCAACAAAGGACAATCCGAACTGAGGTACAAATTAATGAGGAGTATTAAAAGTTTCCATGAGCGGAGTAGAAACTCCAAACTATAATATTCTTTAATAGTAAATATATTACTCATTGCGGATATAGTATCGAAAATAATATCGCTAGTGATATTCGTTTGTCTCGCAATGTATGGTCAAAAAGGAATCTAAAAGATCACGACGTTTCGTGAGCTGCTGCAACACTTTGTCAAGTGATATAATCTAATGTAAGCAATCGTGTTTTATACTCTCGTACGGCTCCAAATAATATAATATTCTTTATTCAGTTTAATTTACTCATTGGGGAGGGGGGGGGGGGGGGGGGGGGGGCAAGGAATTGATTTGAATCCCACCGCAGGGGGGCAATTACGATCCCGTGCACACTTGCCCCCCCCCCCCCCCCCCCAACTTCGGTTAGCTTTGTACCTCTCTCATGTCGTATTCGCATTCCGTGAAGAAAACCCGTCATAAAATATGATAATATGCGGGCACGGCAATCACTCTAAGTCGGCATGCACCTCACGGTATGATAATGAACAATACATCTCATTTTATATACTTATACATATACAGGGGTGCAGGAGGAGCAATCGCTACCTCCGAAGGGGGGATTCCCCCCCCCCCCCCCCCCCCCCAACTTCCTTCCCCGCCGCACCCCCACCTGTAGTGAGATTAGACATTCAGTATTATCTTCAACCATTTTGAATTCATGGTTCCATTCTTCCCCCTCCACCCCACCCCCACTTACGATAGATGTTGCTACATATAAACCCCCAGTCTCTTTGGGGAGAAGTAAAGTAAATTATATGAATAATAATGTATTTATTTTTTATTTTGTTTAAGTTCACGTTACTAACCCCCCCCCCCCCCCCCCGGACAGATTGTTCCCTTCCCCATCCCCCTTTGACCCAATCCGAGTTTAGTCTGTGTTCGCCACTGGAGAATCGTTACTGATGATAACGTCGTGCTGTAAATGTCAAGATATTCACACAGTTTACGACGAGAAATGACACCGAGCCGCCGTAATTGATTTCTATCCAATTGAATATTGTTACAATCAGGGAAATATGATCATGTCATAAAAAATAACCGACAAAAAGTTGTTACTGTGTACATGTCATGATAATGTTAAATGTCATGTTGTTAAAGGGATCTAGTAACTTTGTTGACATATGCAAAAAGTGATGAGTGGTTGATACAATGTATATTGTTGTTATCAGATATGTCCACTGCCCAGCTAGCCACCTGACGTCGGGCCGATGTCGGAAGTTGGTTGCCGGATGTCGGCATATCGCCGTTGGCTCGAGGTTAAAATGTCCGCCAGCCCAACATCGTCACGACGTCATTTTTGTGATATATTGGCATAACGTCAATTTCCGACAATGGCCCAACATCATCTCATGACATGATGTTGGGCCATTGTCGGAAAATGACGGTATGCCAATATATCACAAAAATGACGTCGTGACGATGTTGGGCTGGCGGACATTTAACCTCGAGCCAACGGCGATATGCCGACATCCGGCAACCAACTTCCGACATCGGCCCGACGTCAGGTGGCTAGCTGGGTGGGTGTTGTGTGAAAATTTCAAGTTAAATGGACGTCATATGGCCGGGTAATGAGCAAAAAAGCAAAGTGATATTCACTAACTCATTGCATCACCTTGTACACGGTTGTGATGATCCAGTGGATTATTCAACATCTGAACACTTCAATCGTACATATCTTTTTAACGAAGGGGAAATTTGAAAAAAACGAAACCTGTCCCATGATTGTATTGTCAATACGAATACAACAAGGTATGAGGGAACCGCTAGAATTCCAATTGGATTTTGAGGATTTGGACAATGTTACTAAGTCCCTTTAAACTTTTTATATCCCATATTGTAATAATTATAGTGTTATTCCTATAGCTATTTAATGCAGTATTGGCGCTGTAACATAATTTGTCCTAGTTTGATATTCGCAATTCAATTGATAAAGTTTGTGTCTTCAATTCGTAAAATATTATTATCCATGTGGTGGCCTCAAATGCAATAATCTCGTGTAGATGTGTAATGTTATGATTAGTAAAGGAACGAAAATGAACATCTAAACGTACGCCAATCATTTTCGTTTTTATATCATGCACATAATGTTTGTGCGTAGGAAATAGTGATATCATTATGCATTATCAATTTCTTTAATAAATGGCACAAACGTAATATAATGTGGTTATCTGTATGTTTGTGCAGAGATAATTATGAACAAACTATGTATCGTTTGTAAAGACAAAACATTAATAATGGTGCTAATGTTTTTTTGTGAAGGGACCGCAATGACAACTAGACATTAAATTCGTCACTGTGACGAATTAGGTGATATGTATGACCTTTGGACCTTTGACCTTCATTACACAGTTAAGAAATCTTTTCAAAATTTCAACCTAGGCTGTTTGTACTTTGTATGTTCAGCTAGCTTAACAGAATCAATCCACGTTTCAAAATTGAACTTCGCATCTGTTAGATTTACAGAGATACTGCAAAATTACTATCTTGACCTTTGACCCTAATTTCCATAAATGAAGAAACACTATTAGTTTCTTTATCCTATTTACAAAATGTTTAGCTCCTCCAGATCTTTCAATGGCTCAATGATCAGCTCAATAGCGGTGATAATATCACATTTCTGAACAATTAACCTTTGACAATGATTCTATTTTGTATTTGATGTGTGTTTATTTAGGGGAGCGGGTTGCACAGCTCTCGTTGTAGCAGTACTGGCGACCAAGCTAGAACTCAGCAGGCCGAGAAACATGTACATAAATTTCATGATGGAATCAATAACAAAGAGTAAGTAATATATATAAATCAAACTTGTTTTTAAAGATCTTCATTTAGGTGTGGGAATGTATTATATAGTAGTGGATTGTCATCTGAACTAGGCTGATTTAGTTTTCTCATTAGAAAAACATGATGAAGTACAACGTAAAATCGGAATCTAAAACTTTCTTGCATCATAGAAAAATATTGTCATATATATTTCTGTGATAGTTAGTTCCTAACATACATTTGCGAGCAATCGGCGCTTTTAAAGTAACTACTCAGTAGCCTATTACGTCGTAAAAAGGTATATTGAAATAGCGGAACTATTAATCTAATGTATGGTAGATATTATTAATAAAATTATTGGTTGGTATTTTCATAACATAGTTATTTTGATTGGACCAATAGGTCAACAAAAAACTAATTACAGGACATGTACATTTCTGAAGTTACGGATACTAGTATTCCATACTTTCTTATTAACTATATTGTTTTCAGCAGTTCTAATCGCAATTATTCTAAAGTGATAGAATGGACATACTGTGTTTTACACCGCCTGAATGTATAAAATATGTATGTGATACAGTAATCCCTGAAACACAATGCCCTTTAGACTAGTGGCGTAGGACGGGGACATGAGGGAGGGCACCTGCCCCCCCCCCCCCCCCCCCCCTCCCCCACAAAAATAAATAAATAAAAAATAAATAAATAAATAATAATCATAATCATAATAATAATAATGAAATAAAATAAATAAAAATAATAACAAACAAATAATGATATAATTATCATAATCATAAAAACTATTTTAAAATACGAGGAAATCATTTACAAAATAAAGAAATTCTTGTGCACACAGCAATTCGTGTGCTACCACCGCCGCCCCCCCCCACCCCCGCAATCAGTCCCACCACACTACCCCCCACTGACTGATACAATCCCTTTTCGATTACAAGGGGAAATGTCCATTAACCTGATGGCTTTATAGCGTCATCTTCAGAATCCGAGTTGAATTATTCATGATGTAGAATGATAATAAAGGCTATTCGTTCGTCCAATATGACGCCACTCAGCCGCAGCCATGAGGGGCACATGAGTGCCTACAATAATAATTATCATTGCCAAAGATGTAAAGAGAAAGAAACCAAAAATTATAACAACGCCTGGAGAAATATATCGAATTTATTAGATGTCGTATAATGGTGAGCCAGGGAAATTGGTTGTTGCAATTACTTAAATTATCATCGGAGAAGTAAATTGTGTTCCCGCCAAAACTGAGGTGATCTTTTTCTGCTTGCGTTTGACGTATATAGTAGCCTGTGGCAGATGGGTATGTTATGAGCAAAGCATTATGGGTTTTCCACGAGCGCAATCAATATGGCACGTCAAGAGATGACATGGATGAGGAGGGATAAAAGGAAGATCCCCGGAAAATGGCACCACGTAACGACATATCCCAATTCATCAAACGGCCGGTTCCTTCTAAAGGAAAATAAACATATCATAAATAAGTTATCACTATGGCAAATATAAACGCCATTGCATAAATAAGTTATCGCTGTGTCAAATACCTATATTAAAAACGTCCGTGCATAAATAAGTTATTACTGTCAAGTATACATATCGACGCATTAATAAGGCATCACTTTGTCCGAAACAAACTCTAAGCTTGCCAAGCGTTAAACGAAGGTGACTCCTAAAATAAAACATTAAACATTTTACCATGTTTACGCCATTCTCATAATTATCATTAAAAACTCCTGTAATACGTAGCATTCTACAATACAAAAGGTTCTTAATTCTAAGAGGTGGGTTCATTTCACCTGTGTTCAAATCGCGAAATCGTTGGTCCCTGGTCTATTCCATCCAAACAAAAATATGCGATAACTTATAGATTGTAGAAAATTTTAACCCATGATCTAAGATAACCTTTGGTTTAATTCAACACTCTGAGCAGACTGATCATATTGTAGTTAATTTGTATAACTATCCTAACAAACTTTGCGTCAGTGCCTCTGTTCACAATAGCACAGTGGCTTAGGTCCGGGACGAGGAGGTGGGGGGGGGGGGGGGGGGGGGGGGCACATGCCCCTAATAATTTTACCCAAACAATAACAGACATTAGGGTAAAATCTGTTTACCGAATGAAGATATACATATGGTGTGCCCCCTCCCCCCCCCCCCCCCCCCCCCAATATCGTGAGTGCCCCCAATCAGTCCGACCACGCTACGCCATTCGATCAGCAAGTGCATTTAGTGAGCAGCAAAGGTGTAGGGACATGAGTTCTATAATAGGGACAAGTTAGGCAGGGAAATCCCGGTATATTCCAGTAGACACTGTGTTACGTCATATGCCTTATTCCATCTGTTGATGTTTTTCGTGTATTATTCTAATTTATTTTGTTTCACATTTTCATTTTTTTTCTCTTGCAGTTAAAAAATGCAGCTGCCAATGTACTGAGAGAAACGTGGTTAATCTACAAGTATACCAAGCTCGTCAAGCATTCAAGCACAAGAAGAATAAGGAAACACCAAAGCAAATTTTTAAATGCAATTCATAAGTAAGTATTGTACAGGGATATATTATTTCATTATGCCTGTATTATATGAAGGTCTTGTAGATAAATGGGAAATTAATTCAAACGTTATAATATAACCACCTGCACTTTCCCTAAGTTGATTTCTCATCCTCAGGATTGTGTCGGGTTCATAATAGCTTCTGACTAGCATGACCATTGAAGAGGTTTAGGGAAGTACTGCCATCAAGGAGCCTTCTAGCTTAGTGGTTAGATCACCAGTCAAGCGATCCGGGGCTGACACTGTCCTAGTACAGATTGGACTGTGTTAGGTGTATTGTTCCCCTTTCGCGAAAATAAAATATCATTGCAGGCTCTTGCCCGCTAGATGGTGTCAAATCCACTTTACGAGAACGGCCCACCTACACCACGCTGGTGTCCAGATCGCTGCTGTAGAACTGATCACTCCTCGTATTCTTTTTAGGGATCCTCGTGAATTGTTTTTAGGGATCATGTGCCTTGTCGCCATTACGCGGGCTAAAAGCATAGGGGGAGTGAATAGGTTCAGCAGGGTCAAAATTAGACTTACACTGTCCTATAATAGCTACACGGCTGGGATGGTTAACAGATTATCGAAACGTCGAGCCCCTCCTACCATCCACCCTCTCCTCGCAATACCAACAGTCCTTTCCAGTACTATCCCAACAGTCCTTTCTAGGACTACCAACAGTCCTTTCTAGGACTACCAACAGTCCTTTTTAGGACTCTCCTAGAAAGAATACCAACAGTCCTTTTCAGGACTATCCCAACAGTCCTTTCTAGGACTACCAACATTCCTTTCTAGGACTAACAACAGTCCTTTTTAGGACTCTCCTAGAAAGAATACCAACAGTCCTTTTCAGGACTATCCCAACAGTCCTTTCTAGGACTACACCAACAGTCCTTTCCAGGACTACCAACAGTCCCTTTCTAGGACTACCATAGTCCTTTTCAGGACTCACCAATCCACCCCTCTCACATGGTGCAACCGCAAACCACACGTATTAGAGTTATCAAAGTTGTAAAAAGAACATTATTAATCAAAGGAAGATGTACGTACCTTCCAGGCAACTGATGACTGTTGGACTCTCAGGAGGCTCCTGTCGCCGTTCACAATCATTCATCCATTATTACCAAAATTACCGTCCAGTTAGGGAAGTCGGACAATGATAAATTGAATGTTGAGGAATAAAAAACAAAACGTTTCCTTGTTGGACCCCAAGGAAGAACAGAGGTTGTCTTGCAATTATTTTAAGTTGGGCCAATCCCTCGTTAATTATATTAGTGTACTTGGTTATGTGAGTTTAGAAGAAGACAAAATGCTGTACAGGCTAAAGAGAATTTCGATTTGCCTCACTATCTACGTTTGTATAATTAATTTTGCGTGTTTTGTATGTGTGTATGTTTCGTCTTGTTGTCTCTGTTTGTGTATGTGTATTTGTGTGGAAGCGTCTTTTTTTAATTCAAAATTAAATATGTCACTAACTTCCCCTTTTCGATTTGCTTTTATTCCTTTTCAATTAATTTCATGTCTAGATTAAGAAAAACGAAAATGGATCAGCGAAAGTTAGCTGATGAAGCAAGTACTGTAGTAGATATGGCTAAGGTAAGTTATCAATATTTGTCTTGCTTGTTCCCATGGCTAAGTCTTCACATTCTTTCCTTGTTGGTTTCAATCTCCCATACATTTTTCTTCCCCCCCCCCCCCCCCCCCCCCCCTCCCCCATTCTCTAAAGGAGTTCACAAGGTTTCAGTAAGTAAGGTTTATTTATATTGGTATCTTTGACGGACTATACTGATTTCATACAGCCGTTTCAATGTTGTTTTGCTGAGTGAGAAATAAAAATGCATGTTTCTAATTTAGATTTTTGAAGGGTAAATCCATGGGAAACCATTTATTTTGTAATAATTACAATACAACTATTATTTGCAGCTTTCAAACTACTAGCCAAACTGGCAGAACTATGCAGTATCAATAGGAATACTTTGAGGATAAATAGCTGATAATGGCCATTCAAACATCCTCGATAAAAGTAGCAATGACATTAATTGAAATTGATACTTTTTGACTGTTGTAACGTCAGCAGTAGTTATAAACTAGTTTGATTATCCGTGGTTTTAGTAAAGTTTCCATCGTGAGCGTGATACATGTACATTGTAAACGTCACGTTACTTTTTTTTTAACAAATGCGGGGATCCGTTGCTAGAAAACTCGCATTACGATTGAACTACACCCAACTCAACAAAAGCTCAATGCTGATTGGGTAAAAAAAATATTTTAAAACGCGGGGATTCTCGTTCCGCTTTGTGCAAGATTTTTTAAGCAACGTGGTCCCCCGAATGGTGTGTTATGCCCGGCGCAGACAGAGCCGACTCGACTGGTTGTCATTCCGATCGGCTCAGTTTTCAGTGCCTCGCGACACACATTTTGCCAGTCGAGAGACAGTCGGATGCCAGTTGGGGCCGATTCAACAAGATAAATCTGCTCCGACCGACCGGGCCCAACTCTAGCCTGATTGAAACCAGTCGGGTCGGGTCGAGTCGGCTCTGTCTGCGCCAGGCTTTAGTGTACTGCACGAATATGAATATCATTTTTTGGATATGCACTTGGTGTATGCACCCGAACAGCTGCCTGATATTGTACAGTTTGTTCCTATTTCACTTTGTTCCTATTTCACGCAGTTGAATTCAAAAAGTTGCGCGCGATTTTCCATTATGTTTGCTAATTTGTTTTTTTTATCATTGCCCTTTCGCATCATATCATACCATAAATTAATTAGTTTCATACATATATACTTCCTTCCTTCATATGGAGACGGATTTGAAACTTTTTCATCTCATTATTTGGGCCCCAAATAATTATAAGATCATATATATTTATTGATATTTCAGCCGTTTCTGGACCAATTTTGACCAAATAAAGTTTATTCTGCCATTAAAATTGCATGTTCTCTCAAATTCGACACTCAGTTTGTCATTACCTCACAAAAAATTGTGATGTGCAGCGCCCTCTCTACCAAAACTAAACTACCCCTTTAAGGTTTATTGAATATAGAGTAAACTAAGTTCAGATTGATTCATATTAGTTATTACCACAGAGAACTAAACTTACAATTTTTACGTGATGTTATTTCGTTAACTGTCAGTCTAAAGCCCTCCGCACACAGAGCCGACTAGACACGATCCGATTGGTTTTCAGTCAGGCTAGAGTCGGTTTCGCTCAGTCGCAGCCGATTCAACATGTTGAATCTGCTTCGAATGATCTCCGACTGGCTCTTGACCGGCAAAACACGAGTCCTGAGGCAACGTATACTGAGCTGATCCGACTGAAATCCAGTCGGATCGGGTCGAGTCGGCTCTGTGTGCAGAGGGCTTAAAACAACATGACAATGTTTAGAATATTGTTATGTTTTTGATGATGCTGATTGTTTCTGGATTTAGTTTCTGTCGCTGGCATAAGGGGTAGGTAAAAAGCAAACGTGGTTACATCATTGAATCAATACAAATACAAAATAGGCTTTGCCTTTTTAAGGTGACCGTTTCGGTGTGTGGGTTTGTGTGTAGGGGTAATGAGTAGTGTGCTAATGTGTATTTAAATGTACATTATCCAGTGTTTATCAATTTAAATAGGTTATAAAGTTCTACGATGAATTTAGTAATCATTATTTTGTTATGGTGGTGGAAGTTGCTTTGGTGTGTACACGTAATTATCTGTACATTGGGGAATGTACGTGGCCTCCCATAGACTGTGTTCTAATTCGGTGAAGTTATAGAACAATGTTTACCCAATCACGTCATTTGGGAAGACCTTGAGACGTATGGCAAGCCATCGGTGTCACCAAGAGGTATTTCGTAATGTAGGCTCACAATATTATACGACTCGAGATTCGCATTATAGCAATCAATACGTTTATTTTTAGATAGTCATAGAAAGAATAAGAATATGTAGGTTGTTTATGTTGACAAGTATAGCTTATCAAAAACATATTCGAAAATATAGAATCTCTTTTCACTAATTTCCCTAAAGTTGATAAAAATAGTACTAACACCATTTGCCCTATTCATTTTAAACATATTTAGACTTTCAAATAATATTTAAAATTTCTATAATTTGTATCATAAACTAATTAACACTTCTGTCCAAAATCACTAACTGCACGTGAAGCACATTTCCCCCAAACTCCATTCCATTGTAAGAATAACGAGAAATATTTACCTATATACTGAACTAATACAATAATGAGTATTTATAAGACCACGAATTATAATACTTGTTTTAATGTAATTCCTTTCTTAAATCTCCAATCCGTCAGATTTTCGTTATGATTGTGATTTGATGAAGTCATACATTGTGATTTCACAATCATGACTCTTGATGTTACGTTTATTGTGTCGCTATTAATTATACAAGTTACGATGCACGGTAAAATCTTGTTCTAGTTGGTGATAATGTAATTAACATTATTCCATTCATGACTATTGTATTTTGGTATAACATGGATTCTCTTTAGTATGTTCGGAACTAGTCCTGGGGTGTTTCACAAATATCCTAAGTTGACCCTAACTCGAAGTTGGACTTAAAAAGTAGGGAAAGCCACTAGTTTCTTTGAAAAATGGTTGTAAAAGTCTTTTGTTCAAAGGCATAAAATGTTGATTCAAATCATAAATATTTTCTAGTATCAAGAAGGTTTCATGTTCTTGATGCAACATTTATGAAAAGTATACACATCTTGTTTTTTGCTTTAATTTGAATATATTTTATTCCAAGGTTACAATGTCTTTCCATAATAGTTAGGTCCACTTTAGAGTTAAGTTCAACTTAGAATCTTTGTGCAACACCCATGACGTACACCCCATGTGTTCACTTTCTTGTAGCACAACGTGAAACACTCCATTAATAATTAAGTTTCTAATTTACCCTTCCTTGTTCTACACTGATCTTTAGTAGTCACAATATTTTTTAAATGAAGATACACAATATTAATTTTGTATCGAAATTATAGTTCTTCTTATGGATTTGATTGTAGATTAGCATGCTCCTCTTTAGTATAACATTGAACATTGGACTTACAATACTGGATTGGTTGCTATAGTAACTAGATCGGTTGACACAGTCGTTTGATTGGTTACCATGGTGACGTAGATGGCCACTTCGAGCTCTCGAAAGGCGCGAAACTTAAATTTAAAACCGTTCCTAATAATAATTTTCTTGAAAAGCGCTTGCATGCACCTACTATTTAGAATTTTAAAAAAGTGTTACGTGAAGACTGTTTTATATAATTTATGCGTAATTTAAAGCAAAATGCGACAAATTTATCCTTCGAAAAGAAGAAGTAAGTTTCCCTTCATCCGGTCGAGTGCTCTGTGGTCTCGTCCCACCCTGATTATTTGCAAGAAAATTCGAAGAAAAACAAAATTCATACCAACAAAAAAGCGCCGATGTAGAAGAAAAGTTGGAGAAAAAAACCTTGATTTAAATCTTGCTTCCGAAGTATACATGTGTTGAACTGTTAACTTTGTTTTCTGTACACTACAGCCGTTACTAATGCGCTTTTCAAGAGCTGAAATGGCCATGTATTCGTCTAAACCACTGGGTGTTTACAAACATGTAGGTAACACGCCCTCTTTCCCTCTCTCCGATGGCTGCCCATATACTCACCATCTTCAAGAATTTATTGCTATTTACCAACAGTTCTGTTTTATTTTTCCCTCTTACACCTTTGGAATATTTTGGTTTGGTTCGAACTATAATCTTATATATATGACTATGTATATCAGTATGATTATTTAACCGACCTGCATGGATTGATTCAAAGATTGAGTTCGTTCTTGAACTAAAATCTTATATACTCGCCCTCAAAATGATTATATCCCCCTCAAAATTGGTATTCCCTCCTTTTACCGACGTTAGCAGTAAATTTTAGTGGACAGACATATCGAACCCAGTTCCAAGGAGTAAAGATCTATTTGCAGACACCAACGGCCTATTATTTTATAAAGTCCATTATAGTTTCTATATAATCAGTGGCCATAATGCCAGCTTATTGTTTTGTTGACCAATCACTTATCATTTCCCTAGTATAACAGCAGACCAGTGCGCATGCGCACAATCCGATACAGAACTGCATGGGCTCCCCTGCTAACATGTTATAGTTGTTATTATTACGAACTGTATTTTCTCCAACAGTTTGGCCTTTGAATTGATGTGAACTTGAAATTAATAATTATAACAGATTTGATGACTTCATAACTTCTTTTCCTTTGAATCTTTTTACTTGTTTTCTTCCTTGCAGTGTTTAATCATTTGTTTACCACTGCATTTATGTTCTTGTTTATTTATTTCAAGTAGCAGCTGTATAATATACGCTAGAATGCAGTACACATAATTTCATTATTTCAAAAATTAATTTTCCTGCTAGTTATTCCTTTTATTTATAATCATTAACTCACTGATCAATATCATTTGATCAAATGTACATTTTATATACTCAGAGTTTGTTGCAGTTGTGTGGGTTAAAGTGATCCAATCACTTTGTCAAATTCAACCGAAATTATTAAAGCTTGAACGCTTCTCTTGTACCTTGTTGTTTGGCTTATGGTAACATAAATATGAAATGGGTTTTGATTTTCAAATGCCTCCCTAATTATGGAGATATTTATGATTGAATGATAAGCGTTCCAGGAACGGTGTTCGATGGTGTATTATCTTTAGGATCAATGGGCAGATGGTAATGACATCTGACATAACTTCTTTATATGTTCACTAGGTAAACAGTGTTCATTTCCTATGAAACTTCCACACATCGTTCCAAAGAATCTTACAATGATGTTGGTATGATGATTGAAGTGTATGATACCCTTTTTGTACAAATATAGTCAAGATAATGAACCACCATGAGTGTTATTACTATATAGTCATGTTTGTTTTTTTTACATAAAGGATTTCACCATTTCGGGAAATACCTACAAACGTCGACACGTATTTGTAATTGTTTTGATACAAAAAGTTAAGATATGGTGTACAATTATAAAATTTCAATTATTAAAATGGTTGTATACTTTAGGAAATAATGCTAAACAATATTTTATTACATTCTCGTGTTTATACATTGAATAATTATATCTTGAACATTATGCCTCCCTTATGAAACACCAGAATATTGTCAGTATTTTGTTAGTCATCATTTTGTATCATATTTTTAAAGAAAATAGCTCTAACATACCTATGCAAGTGATATGTATGCTAGGTAGAGTTAACGTACAATTCTTTTTTTTAAATAGCATTAGAAGTTTTAATTATCTTACTGTAATCAACTAAGTGTAATCTGTAAATATATAAATACAAATGTAAAATACACCACGACTGCTAATTGTCAGGAAACATCAAGCTTCAATACAAGAAATGTAATAAGCAAAAGTTGAAGATCCTATGTCATATGCAGCAGTCATTGTCATTTTGCTATGTTCGTGTGTGTTTGAATCATACTTATGTTCGTGAATGTGTATGTGTGTAAATGTATATGGGTGTGTGACCTACTATATGTATGCATTTGTTGTCTGGTAAATCTAAAACATGATTAAATTGGCAGAAAAGATAACAGTGTTTGGCAAATCAAAAATCTTGCTCACCTTTTCCGCCGTCCCATTATGGTCATGCCATCTGACAGCGTGGGTGCTAGCTAGTCTATTGCCCCTAGTCACACTAGTCATGTTCTTTTCGTCAAGAAAAGTAATAATTGCGTTACAGGCCGAATCATAATGCATCAGCCATTCAGAGGATTCTCATAATTGCAAACATGGTTTCTATGTTTCCATTATATAAGTTACATTTTGATTGATAAACACGTAATGTCAATGTCATTTCAGGAAGAACGCGAGCGCTATAACATGTTTCCGATATACCGAATTGACATTTTTACCCAACTTTATTTAGATCATGTCATCACCAAATAATACAAGTAAAAAATAAATGGGGTTGTGTGTTTATTATCCAGGAGCATCAATTCACGTCCGCCATTATTATTTTATACCACAGAAAATGTAACTCATTCTTTAAAAATTAGTCTTCGCCTGTAATTCATTTCAAACATTCTTGCTACAAGAATCTGAAACTTCTGTTTCAATGTGGCTACACCTATTTCTTGTTAACATGACTAATCTCACGTTAATAATAATCACTATTTCTACCACAGCTGCTGCTACTACTACTACTTCTACTACTACTACTACTACTACTACTACTACTACTACTACTACTACTACTACTACTACTACTACTACTACTACTTCTGCTACTATACTTCTTCTATTATTACTACTACTACTACTATACTGCACGTTGTTCCTATACAACTAACATTATAGCTACCATTTACATGTTATACTTGTATTTAAACTAAGACTTAAATAATTATTATTCGTGTAGCTACGGTGCAAATAACCATCTTTAATAAGAGCGATATTGTGCCATTTTAGAACAAAATAAGTGCATGTGTATGTTCAAGACCGCGATGTCATGCGCGCGAAACAATTTCAGCGAGTTAAGGTGGGTGGGTCGTGAAGTTACGTGCAATACCTAGTAGACCCGATTCGGGTTCTCGTAATACTTCGGTCGATGCCCTCGGCAATACTTTGTATACATAGTGGTAAAACTCTCTCGGTGCAAAGTAAGGTCAATTGATGTATGTGTGACTATGTGTACTGCATGTTTGCATGAACTAGGTTTTCCGAATTATGACCATGCTCATAAAGTGATTTTGTGAAACATATATTGCGTGAGCGATTGGACCAAACAAAATGTATTTATCGTACTCCGAGTCGAGTTCAGTGTTCGGTGATTGATGTGATGGAACCAGACTCTCAGGTCCAATGCGGACGTGAAAGGGACTAAGGTGTGTCTGTCTAGTTGTGCGTGTGTTTGGTATAGCCTTATGAACGATTATGGATTACGTTTATTAGGCGTGTTTAGGTTTGTATGATACAATCATGACTACTATACGTACATGTATAGGCGAGTGCATGCCTTACCAATAATCTCTTATACTAAGATTAACATTTCTAGTGCATGTGCTATTTACGATGTATTCACGTTGTGGATTGATTGTCAGTAGCTCAGAAACAACGCATGAAGATCAAGCTGCCTTGTCTTGTCTTGTGCTTGTATTTGTTTCACGTGTTTAACACAATACCTTTATCACAATTAACACTCGCTTCTCACACGCTTTTTACACGCTTGTTTGTATATCCTTTATATCTATCCTCAGAAATTATTGTATAATACTGGTATCAAAACTCCCTTAATGACTCCCAAATTAAATGACATTTGATTGCCAAATGTCATATGTAATAACATTTCATCTATATCCATATAACGATATTAAACTATTGATATTAGTAGACACATGTGTAGTTATAGTATTTCAATTTAACATAATTTTCACCATAATAATAATACAACGGTTTGTAATGATGAAACCAACCCAAATTAACATTCAAGGAATTACGCGTATGGATTACATTCTTCCCCGAATAAGAAACACGCGATGATACCTGATTTTGATATGTCTCTTGTCTATTTTGTTTTCTTCCATTTCAGACGCAAAACATTATGTTCGAGATGATTTCAGATATGCACACGGGCAAGGCTGAGCTGGAGGAAAGAGTGGCGCGGCTTGAGCGGAGACTAGACCAGTTGCAGAGCACGCTGGATGGTCTGCCACACGTGATGTCAGCACTCGTGCAGAATACACAGCTACTGCAGCAACAGACACAGCTACTGACGTCACAACAATACCTATCGCCCCCATCGCCCAACCTCTTACAGCCGACCATGCAAGACAACCGCTTTAACTCGATGCAGCAGTCCATGGACCACCATGGGGACATGTTACCTAATAACCACCATGGCGGCTCGCTCAACTCTGGGCGGAGCTCGGGGCTGCGGCTACGTCCGCTCCACTCGCTGCCCATGCAGTTCCCGAGTCCTAGTGAAGACGGACACGACGACACGGTCAGGGCCTTCAGCATTCCCGACGTCAGCAAGACGAAAGAAGGCAACCGGGGACCGTGATGACTGGAACAAATTGATCAACAAACAAATAAAGCAGGGTCAGCTTGCATTCAATGCAGTATCATCATCTTCATACGTATGCAAAATCCTTCCTATTTACAATCTTGCTATACTATGGGTAGTAGATAGAACGGAAAACTTCTTAGCTGCTCTAGGCTAGGTTTGCCGTAGTCGACGTACGGTGCCGAGCGCCAATATCGAAGAGAGTTTGATATTTAAACGGCGGGATCTGCTATCAAACAGAGGCGAACCGAAAATAATGATGACTATTTATGTCGATCAAATGAAGAATGTTTTCCGGCCCGGAACTGCTTCTGTACCTCCAGTTGGAACTCGGGCTAGAGATGCCGTGCCGTAACCTGCTGGACAGATCAAGGATGAACAAACTACACCTATACTCGATACAATCAAATTTACTGTTTGGTTGATTGTAAAGCTTTATGTGGTCAAGGTACGCACTAGAGAGCTTTTTTCGAGCATGATCAATGTTGCCATTATCAAACGCACCCCGTAACTGTGACACGGTGGTTGATATTGCAGTGTGACGCGCACGCAACGCACACGGCGCACAAGTGGCACCCATAGACGCAACGCATTCCAGAGACAATACTACACTTTGCCGCTTTGCTGTGCTGATGTTCAACTGCGCATGTCCGAGCCGACTTACAGTAGACTACGGCGGTTCCGCTCTGAATACTCGTGTTATGTTTGTTGCACACTTCACTGGTGGGGTGTTGAATATTGCGATGAGTGATGATATATTATAATCTGAAGAATATGCCTTGATATATTAGCAAATCGAAATGCTATACGTTGTGTAGTAGATTGAAATAGGAACATAGAATAGCAGTTTCCTTTTTTAATATTATCATCTGAAATTACACGGTTTATAGCGCCAAACAGTTTTTCCCCCATAACCTAACCTAAGAGTTTTGGTTTGTTGTTACTATACCAAATTTGAATAGACTTACATTTACAATTTGGCCATATATACTCCCAATAGTCTTGTAGTTACGAGCTTATGCACTTTTTTCATCAAGTCAATAATCAGTATAACCACTATAAATGCATATAGCTTGGCTAGTAATGCCCTATATACTATTTCCAAGTCCATGCTACCTGATAGCACTGTATTGATCGCCGTCATGTAAATCGTTGAATTGTAATAACCAGTGATAAAACTGGTTGTACTTTCGGATCTTGGTTATTCCTATTCTCTTCCTGTTACTATATTTATATTTATTCATTTATTAAGAAACCCGTGGCTTACCACCGCATGGTTTCGAGCAGTTTGTTATCTTCATATTATGATGAATGTGTCGCCCCATTTTTAAAAATATAATCATTCTGTTACAAGTTCAAAATATATTGTGAAAAACTTTTAAATGATGTTCCTCTCTTTAGTAATAAGCTATATTCACATATATACAGGAGACTATTATCGGTCTAGATACTCAATATAAGCCATATTATATTCCAACCTGCATACAGGCAGTATATTGTATGATTAATTGAACAATAATGTATTTTGTATTTACAATTAGCGCTTGATAAGTGTAGTCAAAGATGGTAACATTATTGATTGCGGAATCTTGATGTTTCCTAATGTTAACTCTATGAGGATCATAATATTTTTCGGGGAACGGATTCACTTTTTGTCATATTGACACTAATTTAAAGGATAGTTGAGTTTTGGTATGGAGGGCGCTGCGCGAAATAATTTTTTGTGAGGTAATGACAAACTGAGTTTCAAATGTGAAAGAGTATACAATTTTAATGACAGAATAAACTTTATTTGATCAAAATCGGTTCAGAGACGGCTGAAATATCCATAAATATAACCATTTGTAATTATTGTGGGACCCCACAATAATTAAATAATTTGATTTAATAATTTAAATAATTTGAACCAGCCGTTGAAAAAAAAAATGCTTACACTTTTCACAAATTTACAAAAGATGTTTTTAAATAGTTGTTGATGATCTCTCTTTTTAATAATTGCTTTTTAACAAAACATCACATGCACAATTTGTATTAAAAATGGTTGAAACCAATCAGTTTTTAGAGAGCGCCCTCGAGTTTTAACGGCTCTTTTGGAATGATAACAGGCTTTTTTACTTAGTCGTTTGTATTTTTGTTATACCTTTCGAGCACGGTGGAGTTATAACTATTAGTATGTAATGTAATAGTGCAGGTTTTGGTTACTAAAATTCAGTTTGACCACAACTGTACTCTCTATACCAAAACTAAACTATCCCTAAACTAAACTATATAGGCCGGGTGGGCGTTGTTACCTCCTCCCCCAACCATCAACCTACGCGGTATTTGCGATTGATCAGCAGATCTCACGATGGTTTGGCGTGGCAAAGAACTGCAGGGGGTCACATTCCCCCCCCCTCCCCTCCCCTTTACCTGCGCCATTAAAACTCTATAAAATGCATGTTAGGGTTAAAAATGCACAGAAGAGTTATGAAAAATGCCTGTAGTCTAAACCAGTTTCATAATGCATTCAAATCTATGGAAGTTGTGTGCGTACAACAACAGTAATCTGGTTATTGCAGCTCCAAGTTTGGTTAAAAGGTCCTGATTTGCCCTTGAACTTTCAGAGATCATATTGAAACCCAGAGCTCTAGCTTAGTTCCATGCTAAGCTTGTTGCGGGTGATGCGGCTAAGTCAGCAATAAATAGTTTGTTTTATATAGTCAACATTATTTTATGATAATCTTGGTTAGTCCTTGTTACCTATATACTAGGTTTAACCTTTTCACCGTACTTAACCCCAGCATTCAAAGACCAACCTGGCATGCAACTCAACAGTTAACATAGGTTAAAGGGATAGTTGAGTTTTGGTATAGAGGGCACTACACAAAACATTTTTTGTGAGATAATGAAAAACTGAGTGTAATATTTGAGAGAGCATATCATTTTAATGACAGAATAAACTTTATTTGATCAAATTCGGTTCAGAAATGGCTGAAATATTCATTAATATAACCATTTGTAATAATTACGGGGCCCCACAATTATTCGATAATTTTGAACCAGCCGTTCAACAATGTTTAAAAATGCTTCTTCTTTTCAAAAATGTACAAAAGAGGTTTTAAATAGTTGTTGATTATCTCTCTATCTAATCACTATTTCAACAAAACATCACATGCACAATATTTTATTTTAAATGGTTTAAACCAGTGAGTGTTTAGAGAGCGCCCTCTTTAGTTTTAACGGCTCTTTTTGAATGATAACAGGCTTTTTACTTAGTCATTGTAAGTTTTCATTCCTTTCGAGCATGGTGGAGTTATAACTATTAGTTTGTAATGTAATTGTGCAGGTTTTGGTTACTAAAATTCAGTTTGACCAAAATTGTACTCTCTTTACCAAAACTCACCTGTCCCTTTCACAGCCTTTGATTAAAATTTGGATGCACTATAAAAGCATGACTATTACAGCTGTGTGAATTATAAACTCTGAATAGACACAAGTGATTCAATGAATTACATTGAATGTCACCTTTCTCCGTACATTGCAAGGTATCATTTTGAAGAAATGATTTAAAGTATTATATATTTTCTTATTAATTATGTTGTATTTCAACAGCAGGTTTAATTGCAATTATCGTGAAACTCTTGAAAAGCTTTTATCAGAATGTTGAACACAAACTCTTATAATGCTCTCAGTGAATATAGGAATAAAGGTATGGCATTACAGTATATGTTATTTCACATTGTCACATAATTATACCGTCATGCATTGCTTTCAGAGTTACTTGTCATTGGCCACTCATCTCTTGTGACGTCACCGCGGTTCATTTGAATGCACCAATCACATCATTGCGGATATACATGTAGGAATTTAAATAATGGCATTACACTGTTGGATCTTTCACAGCTTTCCGTTTAGGCATTCATGCATTGCTCACAGAGAAATTTACCTAATTGACCAGTCACGTAACCGGATTTAATTTGAATGAACCAATCACGTCAGTGTTCTTTCTTTATTATACCTAGTGTTACCATGGTTATGGTCATGAACAACAGGGGTGTAAGTCATTTTCATTTCACTTACATGTTCATCCGTTATAGCTATGTCTTATTTTGTTTCAATGTTCTCCTATTTTTGTAAGAAATTTTAAAAAATAGATTATAAAAAATATCGTTGATCAGAGATGGTTATAGATCAACGCTACATGCATTATGCTTAGTGTCATTTTTTTATTATACATTTGTTTTTATATATTTTGACCAAGTATGATGACGTCACTGGTAGTGATATACAGCACCACATGATCTATGTATGTTGTGTTTGATTAGGGAGAACGATACTGTTGCACTTGTTTAACCTACATGTAATGTTCAATGCATGAAATGCTATTATTTGTATTATTTGTGTATGTGTTCCTTCCTTAACTGCACTCATGACGATTGAGCGTCATAAAAAGAACAAACTTACTATAAACAACCATTTTCTACTTGACGGTAAAACCTAGATATTTATATTATCGAAGTAGGCATATGAGGTATATATAGGTAATTGAAATAGATAGAAATCCACCGATGTACCATACTTATGTTACTCAAATAAAATATTGGTGGATTTTGCGCTATGGTGTATCAAAATATAATCTACGTTTATACTATATACGATGATTTCGTTAACACCACCTTGTGCCTTCTCAATGTTCAATTTTGCTATGAAGCTTGCGGGTAGTAACTACATTGCGTAGATAATGATATGAAGACTCGTCTACGACAAACAGTTAACAAAACAATCATTCATTATTTCGTTTTCATCATTGTCATTTTCATCATCAAAGAAGGTACCACATCCTGGGCAGAACATGTGTTTCAATACTTTTAAAGTGAATCGTTTGGTCAAAGCTATAGTTTATAATATAGTGTTTAAGTTTGACGTTATAAGAAAAGTCCGACTCACTTCGGGAGTTGTATATACCCTGCCTCATAACCATCCTAGATAATGTTGTTAATAAGGTGTACGTGGAGGCGTTAATTGCCCCCCCCCCCCCCCCCCCCAATCCTTCATGGTCCATATACAATTGTGTGACATTATATACAAAAGAATCTTACACTATGCATAATTAGTTTAGCTCACTAGCCCATTCATACAAGACAGTGCCCCCGCCCCCATACCCATCACGTGCTAAATGTCCAAGTCACGTATACCCGTAAAGCCTCCCCGTAAGAGCATGCACGTATTGGCATGTATGTGGAATGCAATGACACGAGGCTAATGGATGACTATTACGTGGCTAAGCCGTGGCAATAAAGTGACAATAAGTGGCTATAATGGGTTTTCATGCCACGTATGGGAAGGCAGAGCAAATATTAAAAATTCTGCCGCGACATGGCTATATTGTTATCAGCTCTGCTTTCCCGTAACTGGCACTAAAACACAGTTCTGCCACGTACTGTCACGTATTGCCATGTATAACCAAGGAATAGCCACGAAATTGCCACCGAATAGCCTCGTTTCATTGCATTCCACATACATGCCCAGGGGCCGCGGACGGTTTTGAAAGTGGGGGGGCTGACCAGTGACCGCATTTTAATTGTTAAGATAATTGTTATTTTATGCTTATGTATTTTATTGTTTTAAGCCAAAAAAGGGGGGGCTCCAGCCCCCCCCCCCCCCCCCCCCCCCCCCCGCGGCCCCTGATGCCAATGGCTCTCACGGGAAGGCTTTACGCGTATATTGTGTGATTGCGATCTAAATGTATATTTACATCGGCACACCATAGAAACCAATAATGTTCCCGTATAAACTGGAACAAACTTTTTTGTTGACGATGTTAATAAAAACCTCCCGCGACTACACGTACCATTCCTTTCGTAAATAAGCTCTTGTGTTTTATCCCATGTTCGAAATAATGCTCACTACATACTTTCTTTATACGAGTATTACATTGGGATGAGGTGGAATCATTTCAGTTTGCTATATTGGGTATCAAAATTATCTGTTGGTATATACAACATTAATTTTGTTATATTCGTTGTTTTATTCAGTACGATAATGTATGTGTGTAACATCGCAACACTCGCACTATAAAACTGTTTCGTTTACGAAGTAATCGCACGTACGTATACTCAAAGTGTCTTTATAACTGCCAAGAAATTAATAGACTTGTCATGTCCTTCTTTCGTTGTTGATACTTATCATCATAAATGTCATTATTGCAGAACTATATCTGATTGCGCTATTACCTGATATATGACTTGTATAGAGACAACCGTTGAAATATTATTATGTGGGAATATCGTTTTGTACATATCCTGATCATGACGGAGATCTATGTAAATGAGAACGTTTCACGAAAGTGTAAAGGTATCTCTTTTTAAATACAGTACTTTTCATAATAATGAACAAACAAAATTATAACAAAAATAATCAATTCGTTTATGTGCATTTCTTTCACTTTTACAAGCGCATGCCTGTGCGTATCTGTGTTTGTGTGTGTGTGTATGTACGTATGTGTTTGTGCGCCCGTGTATCTCATGTGAGTGTGTGTGTGTGAGAAACAACAAACTGCAGTTACGTAATAAATCTCAGTATATTGACGACATAGTATTATTATATACATGGTTGTATTTTTACAAAACAACTTCATGTCAATTTTAATCACAATGTTGTAATCGCAATATTGAATTTAGATAAAGTATTTACATTCATTATACTAGTAAGCCAATTATTATGAGCAAAAGCACACTTATCTCAGAAAGTATTCCAATACTCGAGTAATTAATATCACTGGTAACATTCACGTATGTGATCATACATCATATAGTAACTGTAAATTGTCTTGCGTTGTATTGCAAATAAAACATATGTATAGTGAAGACAAACATCAGAAACAAGTGAATACTAATTAAGTTTGTTTTATATTTATCAAATCATAGCGGCAACATTAATCTATTTATCGACAACAGACTGTTAATTTCACTTTTCTTGGAAATATACATACACATACGTACATCGTTATTTCAGGAAGATAGGCTAGCTGTTCAATTTTTCTTTTATATCAATACAGCTTTAAATAACTATTGTTGGGACTAAATTAAAATTAAATAATATTGCACGTATGATTTCAAGAGTTGTTAGTGGCGTACTATTCAAAATGATGTTGCCATAATAATAAAATCACTCAAATAGTATATATAGTGCTCCATGAACATCATGACAATTCAAGATCCATATCAAGGTACATTATTTTGCAGCCTGTGATGGCCTTTATAAAAGCCACTGATAAATATTATTTATTGTAGTAGGTGATTTAATTTAATAAATGAAATAATATGTTGTTACTCTCCGTTCTCAGGAAGAAGGAGGGTAAAAAGTAAGAATATAATTTGCACTGCACAACTAATGTATAATTAATATTTGCACCCTTAAGTTATTTCTTCCTGCACCTTTGATTTTGATATAAGTACGGACTTGAGGAGTAAGAGGTGGTGAAAGGAAAAAAAAAACAATAGCGCCATCTTCTGATCACCGGAAAAAAAAAACAATTTTATAAAGCCAGGCGGAAATAATCCTTTTAGATTGGACATACGCCTATACAATAACAACAACAACAACAACAACAACAACAACACGTGCATATATATACTATTTTGATAATTCTGCATTAATTTTATATAAATATCAAGAGCTATTGCAAAATTAAGCATTATAATATAATTTTATGACGGGGTAAAGGTTCGATACATAATTATTGTCTTTCGAAAATGTATATAATGCCTTAACTTACCATAAAGAGCACAGTGTGAACACGCTGTGTTTCATAATGTGAATCATAGTAGGAACATACAGTGTGTATCGTTTTAACAGAGTCAACACTCGTCACACTGTAAAGGCAGCACCACAGTGTGAACACACTGCAAAGCACAGTGTGGACACACCGTGTGGATCGTTTTAACAGAGTCGACACTCGTCATACTGTGAACACACTGTAAAGGCAGCAGCACAGTGTGAACACACTGCAAAGCACAGTGTGGACACACCGTGTGGATCGTTTTAACAGAGTTAACACTCATACTGTGAACACACTGTAAAGGCAGCAGCACAGTGTGAACACACTGCAAAGCACAGTGTGGACACACCGTGTGGATCGTTTTAACATAGTTAACACTCGTCATACTGTGAACACACTGTAAAGGCAGCACCACAGTGTGAACACACTGTGTAACAGAGTGTGTAAAGTAGTGTGATATCACTGTGGCCCATTCTGTTACACAAACTGTGTTCACACTGTGGCAGACTGTGTTCTTTTTGGTAGGGTATTACTGCGCCATACATTCGCAAAACAGTAGTAATTTCGTGTCCACCACCAATGAACAATGTAAAGTACTGGACATCTCAATCGATTGGTAACAGTACTGTAAACTTATTTCATATTTCCTCTGTGTTGCTTTTAAAAAATCAATACATTTTTTTCCAAAGCACATAATTATAAGTAACATGTTGATGCAAACTATCATAGTTTATAAATTAATAATCTGGAAGTGTTCGTGTAGTTGCAAATGGTGCGTTTGGACAAAGAATTACGTCTCAATGCGAGAAAGTCCTGATAGGAGACTACAAACGCGTAATATCAAAATGAATGGAAAACGCCCACAAAGTAAATAGAAAAAAAGGAGGCAGGTTCCATGCGCGTATTTGCGATTACAGGGTGTTATTAGCCCATGTGAGTATGGATCACTATAATAATCAACCCTAAGTTTGTTAATTGTATCATCTACAAACAATGAACTGAGGAAAGTTAAGAATACAAACAAGAAAATTAAGACTATGTGGCGTACGGCTTATTAAAGGGGTAGTACAGTTTTGGTAAGGCTGAGCTTTAGTAACCAAAACCTGCACAATAACATAACAGACTAATAGTTATAAAATAACTCCACCATGCTCGAAAGGTATAGAAAATTACTAACGACTATGTAAAAAGCCTGTTATCATTCAACAAGAGCTATTGAAACACAAACACAAAATGTTCATACAAAATTATGCATGTGATGTTTTGTTGAAATAATGATTAAATAGAGAGATCATCAACAACTATTTTAAAACCTCTTTTGAAAATTTTTGAAAAATTGTAAGCATTTTTTAAATTTTATTTATTACGATCGGATATATTTATTGATATTTCAGCCGTTTCTGAACCGATTTTTATCAAATAAAGTCTATATATTCTGCTATATGCTCTTTCAAATTTTACACTTAGTTTTTCATTAGCTCACAACAAATTTATTTCGTGCAGCGCCCTCTATAACCAAAACTGAACTACCCCTTTAAAGGGATAGTTGAGTTCTGGTAAAGAGAGTACAGTTTTGGTCAAACTGAATTTTAGAAACCAAAACCTGCACCATTGCATTACAAACTGGTAATAATAACTCCGCCATGATCGAAAGGAATACAAAATTACAAATGACTATGTAAAAGGCCTGTTATCATTCAAAAAGAGCCGTTAAAATTCAAGAGGGCGCTCTCTAAACACTCATCGGTTTCAACCATTTTAAATAAAATATTGTGCAAGTGATGTTTTGTTGAAATAGTTTTTAGATAGAAAGATAATCAACAACTATTTAAAAACCTCTTTTGTAATTTTTTTTAAAAGAGGAAACATTTTGTTAACGGCTGGTTCAAAATTATTACAAATGGTTATGTTTTTGGATATTTCAGCCATATCTGAACCGATTTTGATCAAATAAAGTTTATTCTGTCATTAAAATGGTATGCTCTTTCGAATTTGACACTCAGTTTTTCATTATCTCACAAAAAATTATTTTGTGTAGCGCCCTCTATACCAAAACTCAACTATCCCTTTAACATCGATAAACTAGCCCAGGAACATGTTTTTAATATATTGTTGGATCAGATGCTGTCATCTGAATATTATTGCACAAAACATTTGCAATATAAACTATTTAATCGGGCCACTAAACATGTTCCCCTTATATTAATTCATAATTATTTCCAAAGCTAAATTGTAGTCTGCTTCCAATAATGTATACCATGTAAAAGTATATTGACCCTGTCACAATGGAGACACCTGTGTAATACACACTGGCTGGAATAAGCCTTCATATGGAGATAAACAATCAACCATCGCTCCAAAAATCCCAGTCAACCATTAAAAAAGAATTAGACACGATTCACAGGAGTTATGCCACCTTTGGACAATAACGCTTGAATTCCATTCTGAGTTTTTAAGATTCTGAGCAGTAACGGGAGGACAGTATGAAAAAACAAATTATTTTAAAAACCAATCCGCGAACGCAATCATGACCGTTGTGCGACTTGAAATCCCGCCATCTGCGGTGACGTTAAAACATTTAAGTAACCATAGACCCTAGCCATGCTAGCCCAGTGGTATATTTCAATGCCCTAGCCTCCCCGACTTGACAATCGTGACTGCCTCAAGTTCACATTTGATCTATTGAATGTGGAATTAAGATTAGAGGGTTGTCTGATGATTTTTTCCCCCCGATAATGTATTGATTTACACAATTCATGAATATGTTATGTCCCCTTGAGTTGACTTATTGTGATGATGGTAAGGATGATGATCGTAGTAATAGTTATAATTATTATAACGCAGACCCTGGCACTGGGTGTATATTCAACTGGCACTGTTTTGGTTAATTTCCTCAGCATATCACAGTCTTACAGTTTCTATGAACAGTTTGGTTTCAAAGAAGAATCGTGGTTTTCTTTCAATGTCTTGAACATATTGCAATTATATATTGTAAATCACATAGCAAGCAGTCTTTCAATTTATATCAAGATTTAAACTCTTTAAAGAAGAATGATTGAAACTTCTGAATACAATGCAATTATTTTTATGTTTGTTTTACCCCTTGTTTCTCCAATTTTTGAACATATTGCAATCTGTAATTTTATCGGCATATCACATAGCAAGCAGGTTTTCAATTTCTACCAAAAGTTAAGTCTTTAAAGAAGAATCAATTAAGCTTCTCGTCACAATGCAAATATTGGTAGGTTTAGTTTATCGACCTTTCCTTCATTTCTGGAACATATTGCAATTCTTAATTTTATCGGCATATCGCATAGCAAGCAGTCTTTCAATTTTCTATCAAAAGGCAAGTCGTTTTAATAATAAGAAACATTTGAAACTTCTGGTTAAAATGTAACCATTTGTAGTTTGTTTTGTCCACTTTTTCTTAATTTCTTGAACATGTTGCAAATTGTATCGGCATATTACATCGCAAGCAGTCTTTCAAATTTTACTAAAAGTTAAGTCTTTCAAGAAGAATCATTAAAACTCCTGGCTTCATATTCACAAAACCCCGCTGGCTCATGCAGTTCCCGTTGAGTGTATTCCAAATGTGCAGTTTATTGAGCA